>JACEGR010006554.1:0-59326 GCA_014170235.1 Listronotus bonariensis | reverse complement strand
TATATATATATATATATATATATATATATATATATATATATATATATGTAATGACAGAGTCGTCACGGGTTGACACCACCCGTCCGAAGAGCCGATGGAACGGCGAAACGATGTTGAACACCCCGTTCACATAAACACAGTACATCCCATGCTCCAGCCGAAAGCGGCGTTGCTAGTTGTAAGGCGCAAGCCGACAGCACGGGCCAAGGCGATGGCGCAAGCCAAGCTAGGCCACGCAACAAAGGCGATGGTATGCTGGATGCCTGTTTCACTCAAATGCTCGTTATTGAGCCGAGGAGACCAAGTTGGAAGCAAAGACAGAACAAAAAGTCTTAAGCTTCCAACTCCTACAATGAACCATACCAACGACTACCAGTCTTTCAGGGTAGCGGGCTACCACGCAGAGGAAGCCGCTGTTAAGGCTGTCTTCACACTGCGGAGGCCTATTCCTAGGCAAGTGTAGGGCTATGGTTTTGTTAGGCAATAGAGCGAGTGAACAAGTGAACCAAAGTTTCAAGTGTGCAAGCTAAGGTCATTTAAAACCAGAACTTGACCACCTGAGATCGCTAGTACGTCTGGATTTGACGCCAAGCTGGCTGGGAGTTAGTTTCGTCCCTGTTCGTTGGACTCGTCAGACGCGGAAGGTACCGCGTGACTAACCGAAAGATACATTCGTATCGAGTAAGTGTGTCACAAAGTATTCTTTGGACTCAACAACAAGATGATATAATACTTGTAGGATGTGAAAAAAATGGTTAACTTTAGTTTAGAGTTTATCCTGAAAAAATATTCCAGGAGAAACCATCTGATAACAATAATAGTTACTTTAAAATATTTGACACAGTGATTATGGATAATGGAAGAAACAGGTTATAGGTCACAGAATGTCGTCATAACTGACCAGAGGCGTTATTAGGATTGTTTAAAAACACAAGTTTTATCATTACCACATTCAGCTGAAATAAATGTTATTGGAAGTAGCATTATAAGCAACTAATGAATTTTTTTCTGTGAATTTTAAAAATAGTGGCAGATAATACAAAATCTTTTAATTTTGTGCTTTTTTTCCAACAAATTTACATTTTGCAATAACGGCGTAGTAAATAGGCATAGCTATATCACAGCTCATCTTACATTTAACTAGACATTTGGAATAAAAATATGTTAAAACGGAATTTACGGAGATTTTACAAATTTCTGATCCAAAAAAGTGACATATCTAAATAACTACCTGTAATGTTATTTTTCATTTGTGTAAAATGGTAAATAACAGCTCAACATATCAAAATTTCCAATTTAATACCTTTTTATTACTGTAATGGCATTAAATGCTATTAAAACATTAAAAAAATCATTTTACCATGAATTAAAACTAGTGTACATATGCATTTTAGAAAACATTAATTAAAATGAAATAAAAAACCTAATGGGAATTTTACAGCTAATTTCATTTTTTGTCAGGACGGAAACAATTTCATTATGCTCTAACTATTTTATACACAACAACATTCGATATTTTTTACTCAGTAATTATTCAGTTTTAATGTTTTCCGACAGCTGCAGAAATTGTTATTTTAAAATGGTCGTTTTAGAATAGAAAAGTAATTGTAATTTGGAAAAAACGTAAATAATATAACTTTATCGCGCTTTTTACTGCACCTTTTGCAGAACAAATAAAAAATATGAAAATAATAAAGGAGTATTAAAAAACGAGGCCGACGTAATGATACACTATTTTTTGTACAAGCACAATAAAAACCTCAGATATTTATTTTTTATTATTTGGTAATTTCTAGAAACCTGCGGCAACTCCGATTATGACGAAATTTGGTATACGGGAGTTTTTTTGGGGCGCTGACCACGAATCTGAAGAATTTTTTGGCGGGGAAACGTTTTCGTTCTTGAAGATACTCATCATCAGACCTCAAATTTAAACTAATCCTATTTGTTACGATATTTCCCCTTCTTTTTGCACACAATACTTAATTTAAAAGCAAAGTCGCATCACAATGTCGGATTTTTCACCTTTTAAAACCCCGTTTTTACGTATTTTACATTGTTTTTGCATTAAATTGCATAGCTATACTTTGAATCATTTCAATCCCAGTGTGCCATGAAGCCCTATATGTATGTATGGTTGCCGATTATCAAAGAAAAGCTATGCAATTTAATGCAAAAATAATGTAAAAACAGTAGAAAACGGGGTTTTAAAAGGTGAAAATCAAATATTGTGTGACACTTTACGCTTTAAATCCAAGAATTGTGTACAAGAAGAGGGGGAACATAGTGAAAATAGCTTAGCTTCAAATTTGAACTTTGATGATGAATATCTCGAGAACGAAACGTTTCCGCCAAAAAATCGTTTAGATTCGTGATCAGCGCCCCAAAAAAAACCCCCGTATACCAAATTTCTGATTAAAATCGAGGTTGCCGCAGGTTTCTAGAAAATTACCCGGTTTTAATTTTGAAATAAATCAATTTTTTTATTATTTATATTTTGAATCTATATATATTTGAGAATATTGTCTTTTACATTGATCCGACAAATAGTTTCGGAGATATGCACGGATTTGTATTTTTTTAACTTGTTTTAAATGGTACCCAAAATTTCAAATGCGTTTATCTCGAAACGATGTTTTCAAACTCGGTGAGGAAAATTTCTCCGAAACGGCTGGACCAATTGGCATGAAATTTTTACAAGATCTTCTTAGATAATTTTGTCAGGTAATGATCGTAGGTATAAGGTGTTTGATTATAAATTCGATTTTTTCAGCCACTTTAAAGTTTAATTTTTTGTTGTAAAATACGATTTTTTCTTTGGGAAGCCGCCATTTTGTCAAAAATCAGAATTTTGACAAGTCCTACGATCATTACCTGTAGCATAGAGTAAGGAAATTTATCCGTAGGTATGTTACTTTATGCCTGTAGTAACCTGTTCTAAGAATAAATCTTTTGGTTTTTTCCTTTTAAATAATTTGAATCAAAGATATCTTCCCCACCGTCAGACACCTTTTCATTGAGGTCCTCTAGGAGATCTGCTACAGGAACAACGGAACCCAATATTTTTATAAATTTTTCGCTGATTTTTAAAATACAATTAATTTGCTACATGTACATTGATTGTATATAGTTCTCTAATAAAAATCCACCTCACAAAAAATTATTTTTTATTTTCATGTCCGAATATTTTCGTACCTGAAAAATGTGTATTTTGCCATTTACTATTTTATATTAATCATACTGCTTTTTAGTAACCAATTACATGTTCAGTTGTAAACTTACTTAAGGAATATAATTATTTTTAAATAAATTATTGACTTTCAATTAAAAGTTTTTGTTTTTTTTTTTTTTTTGTTAAGCTAAATATATACACAGGTATTGTGTCCGAATATTTTGGGAGCCATAAGAGATAGACATATCAAATGTGGTATTTTCTTAAAGCACTTTAAAATATTTATTTTTTGGCGATGCAATATTCAGCAATATTCATTTAAAAAAATGTTAATTTTCGTTCACACTCCCAAGGATGGCCATATTTCGGAAACTATTAAAAAGTGGATAGCACATAAGGACTTTTTTAAAAGCATTTTGATCAGTGCCGTATTAACCATTAGGCTGACTAGGCTACAGCCTAGAGCGCCATGAAAAAATAGGCGCCAGACAGAGGAGTAATAGGCGCTAGACAGGGAGTTTAAAAAAGTTTAAGTGTGAGAATTTTGGTGACTAATTTCTCTGAGAATAAGGTGCTTTGGGACTGAAATAGGCGCGAAGAGGAGGGTATGACCTTCTTTTTTGCTCTTCAAAAATTTTTTGGTGGAAAATAAGCGCTCCGGGAATCCTAGCCTAGGGCGCCTGAAACAGTTAATACGGTCCTGATTTTAATAGATCTTTCGAGTGGGAATGTAAATAAAGCTTTTTTGTAAATATTGTTTAAAAAGTAAAAGCTGTCAGGGAGACAAATTTCTTGAAATTTTTAGGATTATGTCTTGATCTTGCTTGATTGCAAGAAAAAATATATTTTAACGTTTTCTGCCTTAAAAATAAAATATAACTTGGTACATCCATTGCTAAATCAAGGCATTTTTACAATTAATTTTTTTTTTTTTACACGCATTATTTTTTTTATCTTTGGACAAACCACGAAGGCTAAAAGCCTAAATACTAACGTACCGTGGGTGTCTTAAGCGAGGTAAGAGGGAGTTTGTTGACACGGGACTTAAATACTTGAAGACTTGGGGGAAGGAAAGACCTCCGCGGGTAACAGGTTCCACAATCTAGAAACTCTAGGGATAAAAGAACGAACAAAGTGAAAAGTTCGGGGCCTGTCCAGTTGGACCGTATAAGGATGCATACGCGCGGAACCACGAGATTCTCTGTTGGGAACCGTGAGTGGAGGAACTATACTGGACAATTCTTTAGAGCAGAAGCCATGAAAGTACCTACAAAAAGCGATAAATCCCCACAGCCCAATGATGGGCAAGAGAGGGAGCCTTTCTGTAGGTAAAGGATCATTAATAAGACGAATAGCTCTTCTTTGAATAGAATCAAGAATGCTTAGGGTTGTGGGGGCGCCATGCCCCAGATATGAGAACAATATTCCAAGGGAGGTCGGATTTGAAACACATATAAAGTATAAATTAGAAGCGGAAAAATACTTTTTGGCTCGAAAGAGAAATCCAAGCTTTTTTGAAGCTGCCGTGGCTATAGATACAATGTGTTTATGCCAGTTAAGGATACTTTCATATGTGACGCCCACAAGATTGAAGGTGTCTTTGCTCTGTAAAACTTGGCCGCTCATAACTACAGGATGAATATTTGATGACTCTTTTCGCGACAAGGAACTTGATTGTGTTTTGGATGCATTAAAATGGCGAGAATTTTGGCGCCCCAATCTAATATTAAATTAAGATCCTGTGAAAGAGATATCTGCATCGCTCTGCGTTTGTTTTCCAAGTCAGGTTTAGTGATGGGTTTAGGAACCTGAAAACTGAAGTGAAGGGGTACTATCGTCGGCGAAACTATGAATAGGATTAGTTGTGGACGAGAGAAGGTCGTTGATGTGAAGAAGAAACAATGTTGGTGCCAGAACTGAGCCCTGAGGGACTCCAGCATTTACTTGGTGAAAGCCTGAAGAATGGCCGTCCACAATAACTGATATACGTCGATCAGATAGATAACTAGAGAGCCAAGTACAGAGTTTAGCTGAAAGACCATAGCAGGGAAGTTTATTAAGAAGTGCGGCATGCCAGACCTGGTAAAAAGCTTTGGATATATCAAGAGCAACGATCTGGGACTCACCTAGAAACTTAAGAGACTTATTCCAACAGTGTAATATGAAGGAAAGAAGATCTGCTGTAGATCTTTTGTGGCGAAATCCATACTGCCTGTCATGCAAAATTTTGTGTTTTTCTAAGTACTTAAGAATTTGTAAATTAATTAATTTTTCCATTACTTTACAAAGAACTGAGAGAATTGAAATTGGTCTATAGTTAGATGGAACATTTAAGTTGTTAAAAAATCTTTATTTTGGCATTTTTGGCCACATATATCGACGCACTGTGTGGGGTGTCACCTTGTTTAGATACCGGAATTATTTATTTAATTTTACGCGTTGGTATTCTTCACGCGTTACCCTGGGTATACACAGTAATGCAAACCTGAAACGCACTTGCATAAAAGCAAATTTTAAATGAAGCCTTTGATATACACGATTCAGATGAACCTGTCAATTCTGCATCAGTTTTGGCAGCTGGTGGCAGCCTAGGGCGCCGTGAAAAAATAGGCGCCAGACAAGGGAGATCTAAAAAAGTTTTAGGGCGGGGTGGGTGGTGTTCAATTTGTTTTGGGAATAGGTCGCCCTGGAAGAAAATACGCGCTACGCAGGATGGAAGGACCTTTTTTATCTTTAATTTTAATTTTAAGTGGGGCGCCCTAGAATAAATATAGGTGAATGACCGTTTTCTTTTGCGGTCTTCAATTTTAATTTCAAGTAGGGCGCCCTGGAATTAAAATAAGCGCCACGCAGTGAATGACCTTTTGCTCTTCAAAATGTTTGTTTTCCTTTTTCCTAATAATATAGGCGCCCCAACAATTCCAGCCTAGGGCGCCTCAAACGGTTAATACGGCCCTGGCTGGTGATGTGATCAACTTAAATTAAACATAGGCGTTATTCAGCATAAAGATTTTTTTATTTTTGTCAATGTATTTATTACCTTTAACTTTTCAAAAGCATGGATAACCTTGGTACATATCTATAAAATCACGCAATACATCTTCCTGGCGCCAAAGAGCCATTCTGTTAACTCAAAACCAACAATATAACCTTGTAAACGACGTCCCTAAACTGAAACGTTAACTGACGTGTCCTACACATGCACAAGTTTGCACGACGCGCGCCACCAAAAATCAAACTCGGACATGGAGTCGCATGCCAAGCCAGATGTCGCAGTTTTTAATACACGGTCAAATTTGCGCGCGAGCTTTGGCTTTTTTGACAGATGTGACAGTTTTGCATGACCGTGTATACCCCGGTTTAGACCGTCTCTTTTCCACGAAATGCCTGTAAACCTTTTCATTTAGCTGATACGGTGTAGGTTTATAAAGGTTTATTTTTGTTGATTTTGTAAATAATTGATTTTGTCGAGCACTGAAAAAAAAACATAATTTTTATCGAAATACTTAAGAATCTTTCATGTTTATGAAAGATCTTCATCAATCAATTAATACCTAATTTTTTAAGTTTTTGATTGTCTATAAAATGGCGCCCCAGCTTTGCAATATCTGTCAAAATAAAAAGTTATGATGTAAACAAATTTCAAGTTTTTGGTAAAAGTGCCTTCTGGCGGTAAAAAGTACTTTTGTATTAAAAATTTTAAAATCTGCAAAGCTCGGATTTGTGTGCCAAATACCAACTGGATTAGTTAAAAATAAACGCAACATGGCGAAAAAGCCAAAATAAAAATTGAACTGACGCCTTGTAACTCGAAAACGAATGACATTTAGAAAAAATGTATATGAAGCTCTACCCTTATTTTGTCAAGTAGAATCACCCCTTAAGTTTCGTGATCGATTTTTGAATCACTCTATATGTGTCTTTTTTAAGTAAAACGACATTGTATATGTACATAAGTAATTGGTGTAAACTGACATACTATGTCAACATTAAAAACTTTTTTCTTGATAGTGGATAGTTACCTATTATATTATTCTGCCATTTAACGGAAAAACACCGTACGTGACATTTTTTCAAAAATGAGTTTTTGATATTTTCGTATTCTGTTAGCCCAAATATTTCTATTGTTACAAAAAGCTTCGATAATTTTATAAAAAAAACTGCTTAAAAAAAGAAATAAATTTTGTCATTTTGTACGTATGGTTAAAAAACGGAGTTCTAAACTAAACAATAACTTTAAGAGTTTTGCTCAGATCGACTTAAAATTTGGAAAATATACCCTTTCAATGTTTAACAATAAGGTAAGACAAAAATAATTTAATTTACAAACCCTTACCCCCCTAAATTTATATTTTCCATGTAACCGGCAAGCAATTTTATAAGGCAAATCTTGAAGCGCTATTTTCTTAAAAGTTATAAAAATGCACATACGGTGTTTTTCAATTGGACGGCAGTATTATTATGTTAAATCGCACATCGCCTTATTATTTTTTTAAATATGAACAAACATTTATATGGTAGATACTTATGTCATTTTAGGCCAGTTTCCCATACATTTTTAAATCTGCGAAGTGTTAGATATTTCAGAGTATTTTAAAAATAAAACTTCAGTAAGTTGTCATTAAAAAACATAAAACGTTTAACTAAATGGCGTAAAACTTTCCCCATTTAACCATTTTATTTCTATATTTTTTTAGTTTTTAAACACCCAGTACATTTCTTACCGATTTCGTACACAATGTATAAATAGAATTGTTATTATTTTATAATAAAAAAATACAATGCCTAAATGAAATAAAAATAGAAATAAAAACTTGTAACTTTCATTTGATTTAGGAAGCATTTCTAAATATTTCAGGCATCCCTTCTGGCGTCTACTTAATTATAAAAGATAACAGTAGATCTTGTCAACAAAATCACGTGAAATTGTTTTCACAGATAAATTACGACTTTGTTATTTTTCTTGTATCGCAGCCAAACTATACTCCTCAAAATAGAATCTTGTTCCCCCTTCTCCCGTCCTTCACGTCACCTCCCAACACATTACATAAAGATGAGCGATTTTTAACCACAGTTTCAGTTGACAATTGACACTACATACGCGACAATTCAACCGAAAATAAACCGGTGTGATTCGTGAGTTAATTTTCAAAAACTAAAAAAAGTAATCATGGCCTTCATGATGCCAGTAGTCAAAAATGACTACGATATCTACAAATCGAACAGGTCAAGAAAGACATCTGAAGTTTCCGTGGGTTCTCCCCCAAATGCTTCTCGATCCAGAAAAATCTCCGAGTGCCGATCAGAAGGGAAAGGAAGTTTGATGTCGTCCTCCCCAAAAGTTGAGGTTCCTCTCCCCAAGCACCACTCTGTTCCTACTGGAATGTCTTCGAAACAGTACTCCAGACAGAGAACTAGCTCGGATACCTTGCCAAATCGGGCGAAGATCTCTACACCTCCTGAAAAATCTGTTTCGGCATCTGTCACTAATTTAAAAGGATCTCACAGTTGGTTAGATAAACTAAAAAGGTTTATGAAAACCAAAAGTGAAGATGAAAGAACCAAATCGTAAAGAAGTATTGAGGTTCTACAAAGAAGTGGGAGATTTCATGACAAAAAATCCCCTTATTGGTGGCACGACTGTGGTGAATAGACCCTCCTCTGTGAATATAAAAAATCTGCACTTGCTTTTTTAAACAATCTTAAAAAGCAATGTCAATACCTGTGAGTTGAAATATTGAAGAGCGGCAAAAGAAAAGTTATAGAAAATATATTTTTTTTTAGATCAAAAAGATTTTGTGCATCATTTACCTTAAGAACAAACGACTGGAAAAATAGGACTTTTAGAGGAGTGTCAAAAATGGGACCTACTTATTGTGATTTCATGCAGTGATACAATAAACAATTAAAAATTAAATTGGCTCATAAAAACTAGTGTGACCTCTATACTTCTAGTCACAAAGATTATCACATTATAAAAACTGGAACAAGAATTCTCTTCTCTTTAACTTGATGGTATGTAGGATTCTGCATTCAATTTCACTATTCAACGATAGATTTCTACCTTCAACCATCGATCAACAATGGTAATGAAACAGCGCCATCTAACGTCCAAGAGCTAAGTGAACCCTCACAGCTTCAATAATTGATCGCCAGTCAGCACAACCGGCTTTAAATTATCAAAAATTCCCCATTCACAAAAAACAAATCTAAATTTGAATCACGTCGTCAACAAACGCACGTGTTGTTTGTTTATTTATGATTAATCCATCGGGTTATGTTTTAAACCGCACGTAAGCCTAACGATTATTAAAAATAACTTATGACTTTAAATTACTTACACGCCCCTCTATTCGTGCGGCGCATCGGACGCGACCTAGCGTTACATAAAAGTGTTTGGTTTCAGCCGGAAGAATCATTTGAGTTCTAGCGCGCGACAGAGAAAGATTCACGTCACGTCAGCTTACGTTGAGTGCGATTCAAAAGTTCGGTTTCTGTGTACCTACTGTTTATCAACAAACATCGACCATGGCCTTCATGATGCCGGTGATGAAGAACGACTGGGATATTTACAAAACTAACCGATCCCGGAGGACTTCAGAGTGTCCCTCGACGACTTCATGTCGTTCTAGAAAAGTCTCGGAATGTCGTTCAGAGGGTCCCAGCAGTATGTCAACCTCCCCGGGATCTGACTTTATAACATCCCCGCATCGTTCAGTGCCAGATAAAATGTCATCAAGGCAATATACACGATCGAATTCAGCAAGTTATTCCCGGACAAGCTCTCACAGTCTACAAAGTCCGATAAAAAGTACTTCGTCTTCGCCACCCAAAAATACGTCATCGACAAGTTTGAACAAGTTCCACAATAGACTGTTGGACAAACTAAAGAAAACGATGAAGACCGGAAAGGATGATGAAAGGACGAGTTCATGAGGGGAAAAGAAGGTAAAAACCACAAAGACTATCGCCTCCTAGTAAGATGTTAAGGGGCTTAGTAGTCCCTTTTGTGTGTGAGATAATACTAATTTTTTTGACCGGGACCTGGAGAAAAATGTATAAAAGCTATATATGTATGTATGTGTGCCATTTACATTGTATGTTAGGTAATGCAAAATTGATATGTTGCCTGTGATATGTAGTCCTTTGTATGTATATATCTATTTTTCAAAATCTATTAAGTCAGAGTTCATATTTATTAAATGTAAATAAACATTTTCAAAATGTTAATATTATTTTAACTTATTTTATTAGTTCAAACTTTTAAAGTTCGTAAATTTAATTGTGACTCTGTCTAGCTACCTTTACTAAAAATATTGATTTCGATAAACTTGTCACTTTAGAGTTATTAAGAACTTTCCTAATATTATGAAAAAAAATATTGTTTTGTTCCTAATAATTTATTTAGCTGTTTTTACAATTGAAAGTTCACTTGTTCCAATTTGTTTTGACAATAATGTAATATGAAAACAAGTAATGCAATTATTTTGTTTTTTTTTTAAGAATAAAATTAATGTGCAAAATAATATTTTTCAGAATTGTAATTTATAAATTTTACAAGAAATCTTTTAAATTGTAGAAACATCTTTAAAGTGATCGTTTACATCAAAGACACTATTGTATGTTAGAAAAGAGTTTTTTATAGATAAATTATTTCAAATAAATTTATAGTATATAGCTTAATTCCAGCTCGGTCAGCTATGATGTAGCTAAGTATTTTTGTAGGGTGACTAGTAGAGTAATTTTTGTAATAAATGGGCTTGTTGTCCATTTTTCTACCTGAAGAAACGATGTTTCTAGTATCAAAAATATTATATTTCCACATTGGAAATAATGTGGACTTTTTAGATGTTTTTTTACGTTTAAAATTGGACCTGGATATCTTTTTTCGACTATTAAAAATTATGAAGTGTCAATGTATTCTTTTTTTTACATTATTCATAGAATTTTTTAATTTAAAATTAGTTAAAAGTATTCTTCGTTATACAGGGTGTAAATTAATTGGTGGCTAAAAATACAGGATATGATTCCTTAGCCTATTTTAGGAAGAAAAGTTCATATTAACATATGCCCTATAAACCTTTTAACTTTTGAGCTACAGGGCGTTAAATAAAAAAAATATCGCTTTTTTATAACAACTTTCAAACTGTATATTTTATAAAATTTGGCACGCACCTACCAAGCACCGATAGGGATTTTTTATTATGGAAAATTTTTAAATATTTCTACCAGTGGCATCCATACTGGATGTTGGTAGAGTGAAGATTTTTCAAAAAAGAAATATGGTATGTCATTGCATTTTTCCAAAAATAAAAATTATTTCTAAAATTCCTATTTATTATGCAATTGCATTGCAATAAATTTGACCTCCTAATCTTTTTTGTTCGATGCACTGTTTTCGAGTAAAAAATAAAAACCGTTTTTGATGCATGATTGGTAAGCAAAAAGGCCAGTGCCCTATTGTGATTTTTTTTTATGCGGAAACAAAATCTTCTACATTAAAAATCCTATTGGTTCGTAGTAGGTGTGTGCCAAATTTCAATTAAATATCTCAGAACAGTTTTAAAGTTATGATAAGAATATGATTTTTTTCCTAATACTTCAAGACCTTGTAGCTTAAAAGTTGGGAGGTTTAGGACATATGTTAATATAAACTTTTCTTCCTAAAATGGGCTAAGAAATGATATCCTGTATTTTAAGCCATCAATTAAATTACACCCCGTATACATATTAAAAAAAAACAATTTATTGACCCATACAATTATAAAAAGTTGGTATTCGATAATATGGAATTATTCTATAGATTTGATTTTCAAAATATTGTGCAATATTGTTTTTTTTTTTGGAATACTTGACACTTGCATACCATTTATTTTGGAAAGCCTAATGTCACTAAAATATTTATTACTAAGTAATACTAAAGCATATAAAGTCATCCTACTTAATGAAAATTTTCGCTTCGATTTTTCGAAGCAGATTCGACTTAATTTTTGTAAGACTGGTTAGTTGGAGGATATTATTAATACTTATACTAATGTTAATGAAAATATTTCGCTTGTTACATTTTTAGCATAGTTTACTTAATATTTAAGACCTAAAACATACATTAAACAACTTGTAGCTAAAAGAAAAAAGTTGTTTTGTTAGATAAGGTACTAATTTTGTGTATTTCTTAAGATAATTATAGGAAAAAACATCTTGGAAAGAAATTTATGTTGATTATTCATAAAATAACTATTTATTAAGAAAATTCTTAATATTTAGCGTCAAAAATTATACTGCTTTAATTCTGTACGATTAATAAAAAAAAATGGTAAAGAAAGGTGAAGCTGTAAGTTTAGCGTAACCGTTGTTATTTACAATTAACAATGCATCCTACAGGGTGATTAAAAGTTTTTAAAAATATGAAAAATCTTTATTTGCCTTGTATGATGAGGTGGTTAAAAGATATAATATAGTTTGTGATTAAAAATATCAAAAGTAAGAATGGAATTACTTACTTTCAAAGCCCATCATACAGGACAATTAAAAATTCTATTTTTTTAACTTTTAATCACCCTGTAGGGTGTATTATTACCAGTAAATAAGTAAGCTTTTTTTTCTTAACATCTTCTTTAATTGTTTTTATCGTTAATTATTAAAGAGATACGGCAATTAAATTAAAGCATTTTGTATTAACATAAAAAATCGAGCATATTCGATAATTTTGGGGGAGCGTAATATTTCATCATTGATTTTAATTTCGTTGTGTTTTACCAATTAAATTTAAATAAATTATTTTTGTATGTTGATGTAATCAACAAATACCTTTGCTGCAATATGATGTTTTGTTTTGCCATTGTATTTGTTTCTTCAATAAATATAATAGTATATTACCCAATTTTGTATTATTTCTTCCCTTCCTCCGATAAGTTTTTTGAGTCAATATGAGTTATCAGAGCCAAGGTATGGACATAAACAAACACCCAAGTAATTTGACTTTTGAAAAACTAATTTATGACAAAGTTATAACCTCACTTATTGATGTTGTCTTTATCGCCTCTTAAATGTCTTAAGTAATTTATGAATCGCCTTTAAGAAATAAAAAAAAAATTGTGGCGTCAATACACAGGGTGTTCCATTGTACACAAGATATAGCGTTTTAAACTTTTTAAAAACTTCAGTTTTTTATTAATAGAGAATTATTGCAAGTTGCCTTATTAAGCTCAGGGAATTGTCAATGCCGGCCTTATTTAAATAGTGCTTGTATACCCATAATTTAGATTTATTGCAAGTTGTGTTTGACAGTATCATTAACCTAAAAAAAAATAGGAAAGAATTTTAGTAGTTTTTCTTTATTTTTTACACCTCTCATTTTGCAATTCCGTTGTGGTTAACGTTATTCTGAGACTGCGCAGTAACGCAAACATGATCCGTTATCGTTATTAACCATACCGGACTCCTTTAATTACGGATGAATACACGAAGAGCTTATCGTTATCGTTATCGTTATTGGTAAACTCCGTAGTTGCCGAATTGTAGAATTTTCAATATCAATTATTTAAGAAGGTTGAAATTTTAATACCGTATTAATTAAAATATCATTGATACATAGCGAATAATTAGCGAAAAATCCATAGCAGTAAGAAAAATAAAATAGTGTAAAGAAATTAAAACGGACTTCGCATTTTTAAGAGATGTTTTAAATCAGTAATTAATTTTACATGTTACAATCTGGCACCACTTGCTTTTTGTTCTACTACCAAACCTAACCTTATTTTTTGTGTTTTGCTTCTTTTGCATATACTGTATTGTTTACTTCTACTTTAAAAAACAAAAACCAAGATAACTGTTTGCATATATTAAAATATCAATATATATCTTATGGAGAAATAAGGGTAAGTACTGATTTTTCGTAAACTTTAAAATCGGTAAAACCACAGGCAAAAATAGGGTTATGTGTCGAAAGCGCAGACGCAAGATAGAATTTCTTAAAAGAGGCCGGAAAAAGTCTCTGTCTAAAACTGCAGCCCGTTATTCGTTATGTTTAATAACGATAACGATAAGGAGGACTAAAAAAGTCTGTTATTTTAAGAGGTGCAAAATATTGGCAAAAGGAACAAAAGACGCAAAAGGGCAATGTGCAAAATAGGATGATTGTCATCCATCATTAATAAGTTATTGGCAAAAATGCGTTAAGGATAATGGCATTTATCATTAAATAAGTATTGCAAGTTTTATAAGTTGAATGTCCCAAAAGTTAAATAACATATTTAGAATTTTGTAATCGAAAAAAATGAGAAAAAAAGGCAGGAAAAACTTTATCAATAAAAAAATTACATAATATAAATTTTTATACCGTAACAATAAACCAAAAAAAAAAATAAAAAGTATGTAATAAAATTAAAAAAAAAGATAGTAAATCAAAAGAAAACACTTTAAAATAGTAAGTATTTAAGGGACACTTACACTCAATTTTCAGATCCAAAACATAGGGAGAAATATTTTAAAGGAGTTAAATGTCAAAAAAAAACTATTAAATATATATAATTTTTTTATTAACACGTCTTTAAAACTTTTAATAAGGCAACTCCCTGATTTCATATAATTTTTTTAGGTAACTACAAATTTAAAAGGTTTTAAACAAAATGTTTACAGCTCCTAACAGTCTACTTGAATAACCCGCCTTCTTGACTAGCCATCACCAATTAATTACACAACACACACTAATTAGGTAATGAATACACTTAATTATGTCTACTAAAAACTCTTTTCTTTAAAAAAGAAACTAAAAAGCTAGAAAAACCACGTAGAAAACAATTGCACAAAGCGGCCAAACAAAAGCAAGGTTGCCTCATCTGTCAAATTGTCAAATCTTGTATTTCGGCTAAGCGGGAAATTTGAATTTATCACCTTCGGTCGAAATCGTCGAAATTAACCTAGCTAATTTTACCATCATTTTATTTTTATTCTCTCAAAAATACATAATAAACATTTTGTTTGACTTAATTTTTATTTGCATGATTTGTATCAATAAAATGTTAGGAAAAGGCCATTTCCTTTAAATTATGTAAAAAACATAAAATAATGTTGTTTAGCCGCCATTATAAATAAAACAGATCAAAAAATTGCTCTGAATGTTAGTTAAATACCAATGTTAATAATATGGTTTGAAAAGTATAAATATGCGTTGAAGGTTTGCCTTCAAAAATCCAATATTTATTTGCCTGCAACAAAAAGGCATGCTTTATTTAATCAGGATTGGTATGCCGCCATTTTTGTATGCTTGCCGGCAATTCGCCTGCATGTAAAATTTATTGGCAATTGAGTGTTTATTTAGGGTTAACTTTTTAATGCGGTATTAGATGTTGGCATAATATTGCCACCAATTGCCAATGCTTTACCATCAATGCCAATATGAAAATGTATATTGCCGGCAAATAGTGTTTGCCAAGTGTGGAAAATGACTAATTTCACACGAGTGGGAATATTGTAGCACGAGGCGTTAGCCGAGTGCGACAAACCCACGAGTGTAAGAAAGTCATTTTCACACGAGTACTGTACACTCATTTTTCCTACGACCACAAATTATTCACCAAAACAAAAAAAAAAATTAAAGTTTGTCTGTTCAGAAAAATAAAAACAATTGAGAACTCTGCAACACTAGGGTGATATTTACTTTGCAACACTAGTGTGATATATACTTTTCCTCACTGCTATATTATACTGTTTTGACAATATTTTTACATCGAAAATCACCTACCTAGAAGCATTATATAACTTTTATCATTTTGGAATTTAAAAGGCCCTCACTTAATAAAAATTGTATGGTTTTGTTAGGTAATAACGCTAATAGTTTAATACGGTTTTCTGCTATTATAAGGGTTTTTTAAAATTATCGATTCTTACATATTTTAGACACTCTTCTAAATAAAACGTAAGTGGTGCATATCCAAAATATTCCGTTTTTTAAAAATATCAGTAAATAAACTTACGGGACCGGGGAGTGAAAAGGGGTGCTGGGTGGGGTAAAATTGGTAAAACGAGTTAATGAAACTGAACATCACATGTAAAATTAAGTAAAAATAACAGTTTTTCCTCATATTTTTAAGAAAAAATATAAAAATATGAAAATTGTAAATGCATAACCTAAAGTCCTTAAAGTAAGGAAAAACGACTACTAAACGTCAGTTACCATGCAAAATATGGAAAGCATTTGGCAACGTCGGAAGGGTCTGATTCTATTTATGAATGGATAAAAGAAAGTGGATTCATAAAGTGTGTATTAGCCTTAGGTTTAATTAGGATTAAAAAAGATTTAACTAGTTGTTTGAGTACACGAAGAAAGAGAGGAAGGAATTTGATCTATAGGCTTTTTTCTCTGGCGCTTTAGGTCGAACGGTCAAGCGGCAAGGCTGCCTCTATAAAGTACGTGCTCAAAGGTAGAAGGGAGATTTTAAATTTGATCTACTTACCTGACAACACTGTGCCAGTCAGTGAAAGTTGTTTTTTGTGGTTATGTCTATTTTTGTTTATGTTTTTATTTTTTCGTAAATTTTAATAAATATAAAATAAGATGATTTTCGCTAATTTGGGTTCTACCGTTTAAGGTAAATAAAAAGTTTTTTTTACTGTCACTACAATAAATATGTCACTTGCAAACCAATAGCAGTTTTTAGAATGACATCATAATATGTATCACACCAGTGTTGTAAAGCACTTTGCAACACTAGTGCTGTAAAGTACTTTGCAACACTAGTGTGATATAACGCATTTTCTATGCATGAAATCAGTGTGCTATTTGCTATTTTCACAAGTGGTCGTACCTCTTAAAATAACAGACGTTTTTTGGCTCTTATGGTTATCGTTATTAAACATAACGATTATGACAGCAGTTTTAGACAGAGATTTTGCAACCCTTTTAAGAAATTTATCTTGCGTCTGCGCTCGACACATAACCTTATTTTTGCCTGTGGTTCACCGATTTTAATGTTAACGAAAAATTACTTAAGTACTTATTTTATTCTCCATAAGTTATATATTGATATTTTAATATATATGCAAATGTTCTCTTGATTTTGTTTTTAGAGTAGATGTAAAATGTAAACAATACAGTATAAACAAAAAAGCAAAACACAAAAAGATAAGGTTAGGGTTAGGTAGTAAATAAAAAGCAAGTGTGCCAGATTGTAACATGTAAATTAATCTACTGATTTAAAAACATCCTTATAAATGCAAAGTCTGTTTTAATTTCTACCACTATTATTTATTTTTCTTACTGCTATGGATTTTTCGCTAATTATTCGTTATGTATCAATGATATATTAATTAATACGGTATTAAAATTTCAACCTTCCTCAAATAATTGATATTAAAAATTCTACAATTCGGCAACCACGCAGTTTACCAATAACGATAACGATAACGATAGCTCTTCGGTATTCATCCGTAATTAAAGGAGTCCGGTATGGTTAATAACGATAACGGATCATGTTTAGCGTTACTGCGCCGTCTCAGAGTAACGTTAACCACAACGGAATTGCAAAATAAGAGGTGACCTATATTTTTTTCAATTGACTTTTATTTAAAAGTTATTTGGGTGTATATTATATTAGCAGTTGAAATACCACATTTAATATATCTATTTTTTAATAGTTTCGGAAATATGGTCATCATTAGGAATTTTTAACAAAATACCCTGTATATTATATTACCGTTGCAAATATATTTCAAAGTAGTTTAAGAAAATACCACATTTGATATATTTATCTCTTATAGTTTTGGAAATATGACCATATAAATAAAAAAAAAAATAGTAGATATACGCATTAAGATTTGGACCGTCATATTTTCGAAACTGTTGAGAAAATTACATTAAATGTGATAAATTCTTAAAGGTCTTGAAAATTTATTTTTAATGGTGATAAAATATACAGGGTGTTTTATTTTAAAATGCAATCTTTTTATTGAATTCCTGACGATGCCTATATTTCCGAAACTATGAAAAATTAAATATAATAAATGTGGTCTTTTTTAATGGTTTTTAAGAAGACTTTCCTATTGGTGATAAAATATACAGGGTGTTCCATTTAGGAAAACCCAACTTTGTGTTATAACTTTAAAATAAAAAGTCAATGAAATGAATATAGGTACGCCACTGAATTCTACGTGGAAATTCCCTAAAACTCTTCTATTAACATTTTTTCTCTATCTCTAATATCAAGCGAGTTACCAGTACCTCGTCCAAATTAACCAAATTTAAAAAAAACTTTGTCTACAAAACGAATCAAGTTAGCTATGATTCACTTTATCATTAAATTAGTTTTAAGAATTGAAATCGAAAATGCGCAATCAGATTCTATCTATCTCTTTTAGTTTTCGATATACCCTGCAAGGTCAACGAAAAGGCACCACCCTGTACATGTAATAAAAAACCCAGGGCCGTATTAACTGTTTGAGGCGCCCTAGGCTAGAATTCCCGAGCGCCTATTTTTCACCAAAAAAGTTTTTGGGTCCTTTCCTCCGTAGCGCCTATTTTGAGTGCCAGGCGCGCTTACTTCACCACCCGAAAAAAAAGGGTCATTCACCTCCTTTTCGCGCCTCATTCCAAAGCACTTTATTCACAGAAAAATTAGTCACCAAAAATCCCCACCCGACCTAAACTTTTTTAAAACTCCCCTGTCTAGCGCCTATAACTCCCCTGTCTGGCGCCTATTTTTTCATGGCGCCCTAGGCTGTAGCCTAGTCAGCCTAAGGGTTAATACGGCACTGAAAAAACCAAGGCATGCCCAATAGTTTTACAGGGTTTTTTCTTACACTTTTAAAAAGAAAGCGTATAACGACATTGTTCTGTAAAAATAGAGTTCTATAGATATATCGATCTTAACACTACCTGAATTATGTATACATACTCCAAATGTGGGAGTTTAAAAACACCTTAGAGCAGAGTCCTTTGTAAGGACTATAAATATCCTTTTGACGTGCAACTGAATTTATATTTGAATAAGATATCAAACGTTTGTAGATACCCCTGAAGTACCTAATATGTTAATGACTTTGCACAGTGGCGTAGCTACATAAGCAACGATCCCGGGAAAAAATGATGGCCCTAAGCAAGTAACGTATTTAATATTTCGATGAACTTTAAGCAACTAAAAAAGTTCTTCACCTTCTTAAAATAAAACATATCAAGAAGGTAAGTAAATATTGCTTTTCTTAAAAAGTATAAAATTTTATCTAAAGACCAATTTGGGTTCACAGACGATAAAGGCACCCATGATGCAATTTTTTCTTTGCTTCAGGAACTTTATTTGGGAATTAATGAGAGAGAGGCCGCTGCGGCAGTGTTTTGTGACCTGTCAAAAGCTTTTGACTGTGTTAGTCACAGGATTCTGCTGCGAAGCTAGAACGTTATGGTTTGAGAGACAATGTTTTGGAATGGTTTAGATCATATTTGAGCAATCGGGAGCAGATAGTGTGGGTCGCAGGAGGAACTTCCAGCAGGATGCTGATTTCTTCCGGCGTGCCTCAGGGGTCTGTTCTGGGTCCAATCCTTTTCTGCTCTATTTTATTGATATAACAAAAACTAATATAAGTGGCTCATTAACTTTGTTTGCCGATGATACCTCTATACCTATATTTTGGCATGACACAGACACAGAGAGACTGCAAAAGTCGGTTTCCAATGATATTAAGATCATTAAAGAGTGGTGCGACTGTAACTTTCTCTCATTTAATATATCTAAAACAAACGTTTTACACTTTAACTGCACTTTGAGTGATGTTTATTTGGGTGATCAGCTAATGAGAGTAAAACTAGCACAAAGTTTTTGGGTATTACCTTAGATAATAATCTAAAGTTTGAGAGCCATATTGAGAATTTGGCAGGAAGGCTAACCAGGGGTTGCTATGCCATTCGCATGACTTTTAGGGAACTGGGGTTATCGGTTTCTAAGCAAGTATATTTTGCTCTTGTGGAGTCTCATTTAAGGTATGGTTTGCCCTTTTGGGGTAGTTGCTCTAAAACTCTCTTTACTTCAATATTTTTAATTCAAAAGAGGGCTGTTATGTTAAATACATGTGCATAATCTGGTGTTACCAATACCCTCTAGTACATTGGTGCGCAATTCTCTTCTGTACAATTCCAAAAAAATGTTCAATCACTTTCCTTTGTACATTAAATCTCTAGCAAACTATAAAAATTTAGGAACCAACTTAAAAACCTACTGTTGGGCAAGATTTATTATGATGTAAGTGAATACTTTTCTGACAGTTTTGAATTTTAAAATGTTTGTGTATTTTTTGTATATATATATATATTTTTGTGTGTATTTAGAATATTTTTTTTGTGTGCTTCTTAAAGTTTATGAATTATGTGTTTTTACTTGTAAATATTTTAATTATTAGATTTTTTCTCTTTGTCAACAAGAACTATTTATTTTCTTAAGACAATAAAGAATATTTTGAATTTGAATATGCAAAGGCCCTGGACCAAAAATAAAGGGCTCCAGTTACTATACAATTTATAATCGTTTAAAAAAGAAGATTTTTCTATTACAATTCTGCTTTATTTATATTTCAAATGCGAAAACAATCCTAATTTAATTATTTATATTAGGTCAGTCACACTCCAAAGAACTTTGTGACATTATAAAGGCACTGCCCCGCCTAGCCTCATAGTATCTAAAGCCACTGCTTTGGCATTTGTAGGAATAATACAGTTAAAATTTATAGTGTACCTAAACAACTTCGATATTAAAAATATAAAAATATTTCCCAATAAAATTAGTAAAACAGTATATATCCGGCAATTGGGTAAACAAGAGATTTTTTGCTTTTAAATAAATAGGATAAACGAAGTCAAAATGTTGACTTTGTAAAAGGATTCCCAAAACTTTAAAAACATGATTTTTTTCAAGAGTAAACTACCTTAATTTTTCATTTTTAAGCAAAATATCATTTAAAAATATTATTTAGAATATCAAAGGGTATCAAAAGTTTCATAAAACTGATTTTGGAGTTATCAGAAATTAATTATTTTTAATTTTTATGATAAAATGTCCTAAAAAACTCTCATAACTTGCATTTTAATTACCTGCGTTCTCCAAATTCCTAAACAAAAAATATTTGAAGTATTATTATTGTTATCGATTACAAACATTATTTTAAATAAATTTTTCTATTGACATTTTGCTTAAAAATAAAAAAAGGTAACCGATAGAAAATTGTGGATTACATATTACTTCACAACAACTTCAATATGGGTATCAAATGACAGGTGACAGGGTTTGGTAGAATAGAGTTTACTATGAAAAAAATTAAATCCAAGATGGCCGCTGTCACAAAATGGCGTGTTTGGCATAACAAAAAGTTTTGACTCGTGGTAACTTTTTTGTTTGGTATCACCAGTGTAATTCATGACTAGGTCTTTGGCATCCAGTCCTCGTTAAAACTAGTTTTAACTCAACTACACTATTTTTGAAGTGGTGAAGTTAGGTATATATTATTAAAACGCTAATTCTTGTCAAAGAAGTCTTTAGACCTCGTTCGAACAAGTATAAAGAACAAAAAGCCCAAATATATAGAAATTTATTTTTTTGTGTTTAAATAAACGCATAAAACCCTTTTTTGATTTTTGACATTTCTGACATAAATCAGTTAAACGCGTTTGGCATCAAAACTTTATCAAACTTATTTTCACTTTTAGTCCTCCACTACAAATTACCCCTTTCCAAACAAACCTAAAATCGTTGGGCCCGTGAAATATCTATATCATCATTTACTCTGGATACGCTACGTCCAACGATTTTATTATTTGTCTGATCAATACCCCAGTTTGATGAGAAGATTGGTGCAATCTGGTAGCTAGGATTTGTCAAATTATTTTTAGCTTTTGTGGCAGCTGTTGGTGTATTCTTTTATTTTCTTGTATCAAAACAGCTTAAATTATTTTTTTTTATTAATGTATTTTTTATGTTACTCGTTTTCTCCTAATACAAATAAGGGGTTTGCGTTTTAAAACTAACAAAGCCATGTTTTCTAAAGTAAGTAAATTTAAAAATATACAGGGTATCCACCGTAATTAATTGTACATGAGGTTAATGTAGGATGCCTGACATAAAAATAAAGCGTTTGAGCTCAATATCGCTTGACAAAATGTTATTGGTTTTCGTTCTACAGGGTGTTGAAACTAATTTTACCAAACATTTGGTAAAATATCTCGGGATCCACTGAACAGATTAAAGTGAAATTTGATGTACTTTTACTATTTGGGATGACGAACACGAATATAATATTACTTTTGCCATTTCCATTGGATGGCGCCACATACAATAGCATTGATTGATTAAAATGGTCATAACTTTTTGACCTTCCTGTATGTACATTATGCGAGTGAAAATAATAAAACAGCATTTAATTTTAGTTAAAAGGACTTTGACTTTTTGATCTTCAAAAAGTAGACCGTTTTCGAAATAAACAACTTTTTATTAGGCTGCGCATGAACACTCTAAAATTTAATTAACAACAATAAAGTTAGAAAAGGCTATTGATTATAATAAATGTTCAAAATGTTCACCATCCACTAGGACACATTGTCTAATTCTTTTATTTAAATTTTGCCTGACTTCAAATAATGATTCTTCTTAGGCCCTGATGATATTGACTCCTTCCACAATCTTTTGTCACAATTCCTGACGGTAATTAAATAAAAAGTCGTTTATTTCGAAAACGGTCTACTTTTTGAGGATTTAAATGCTGTTTTATTATTTCTACTCGCAAATGTGCATATAGGGAGGTCAAAAAGTTATGATCATTTTAATCAATTAATGTTAATGTATGTTGCGCCATCTACTGGTAATGGGAAAATAGATATTAAGGTATATTCGTGTTCGTCATCCCAAATAGTAAAAGTACACTGAATTTCACTTTAATCTGTCAGTGGATTCCGAGATATTTCACTAAATGTTTGGTAAAATGAGTTTTAACACCCAGTAGAACGAAAACCAATAACATTTTTCTAAGCGATAGTGAGCTCAAACGCTTTATTTTCATGTCAGGTATCCTACATTAACCTATGTCCAATTAATTACGGGACACCAGAGGGAATATAAATGACGTATTTTCGACAACACTTTATCAACCCCTTAACCTGTACTCATGCAGTCACTTAGAAATCTTAAATGGCAGCAACCCATATGCACCTCTCTGGAAAGTGTATGAAAAATGGTTTTCGTTGGTCGGAAAAAAGTTGGGGTAAAGTGAAATTCAAATTTCAGAAATTGAATGCAGAGAATGGTTTAAAATAATAATTATTTAAACTTTGCTTTAATTGACTAGCAACCACTGTTTGGTGAAGAGAGTGGGGGTGATGCATCGCCGGGCGGGACATAGGAAATCCCATGTAATTTTAATGGGGCCAATTATTGGTTCCCCTAATTATTTTAGAGAAAAATTCTATTGAAGTTTATTGAAGAGCATGCAAATCTACGTCCATGGTAAAAACTTAAAATTTTCCGGTTAACCCGTTTGCTAGTTAGATGCTAATATATTTTTTAAATTGTTACATTATTATCGCCTGATATTTATGAACAACAATAAAAATACCACCAGTTATGTGAGGCGATAATAATGTAACAGTTTTAAAAATATATTAGCATCTAACTAGAGCAAAGCAAACCGAAAAATCTAAAGTTTTACCATGGACGTGGATTGCATGCTCTTCAATAAACTTCAATAAATTTTCTCTTAAATAAATAGGGGGCCAATAATTGACCCCATTAAAAACCGCATGGGATCAGTCCCGCCGGCGATGCATCACCAGGCATATAATTTTTAAATTTTCCTCCCGAATGCTTTTCATATAACATGTGTCAAAATCAATTTTTATGGTTTTGCGGGAAGCATTCAGTGGGAGAGAAATGCCCAGTAAATGAAATCGATATTTCATTTGTTTACATTCTTTAAAAGCACCGCAGGTAGGTCTAAGTTGGTATAATAAGTTTTTATGCACAGCGGCGACGCCGGAGAAGGAGTGAGGTTGGGCTGAGCGCCTAACCTAAATTGATCTCGCCCAACCTGCTAGTTGAGGAAGAAGCAAAAAAACACAAAAAACGCGTCGATTAAAGAAAACCCTGTTTTATCAACCATTAATTCAATTTATCAAAAAAATCTATCTATGACCACAGTAATAAACAGTATGTTGCGCTTTGTCATTAGACAGGGATGTAAGTGTAAAATTTATAAAATTAATATTCTATGTAAAAAGGTTTAAAAAATTTAAAAGTTCTTACCGTCAGTTCAATTAAACGAGTTATATTACAGAAATTTATTAAAGAAAGTAGCATGTATGCGATATATCACTAAGGTGAAAGTCATTATATAGTCATTTTTGGTTTCCACTCTCTCTGCTAAGTAAAAGATTTTCTTGAAAATCGTTTGTTTTATCACAAAATGGAAGACACCAAATATTTACATTTGTCTCTGGCCGAAATACTCGGTGTAGCTTAGCTGCTGAGTGTTGTACACATAAAATTTTAGTCATCAACGGGCTTTACCCCATTAATACCCCCGTTTAATATTGAGTTTATAGCTTTTATAAAACAAACAATTATTACAATTTCCAAACTGTAAATAGTGTAAAAATTGTCTTGAAATTTGATGCAAAAATGTACTTAAATTTTAAGGATAAACAAGTTTTTACTTTCAAATTACGATGATTGTAGGGTTATTAGGAGGTATTTTTTAAAACACAAGGTTATAGCACCTGAGAAACAACCACCTTAAAATTTTGTTCTGCATTTAAAACGCTTTGTATCTGTTGAATTGAAATATACGCGGATAGCTATCGTTTTTTTTTGCAACCTTCACCCATCTGTTTACCGGATAAAACTATTAAATTAAATATACCGAGAACTCAGTGTTGCCAGGTATACCGCTATTACAGTAGATCTACCGTTTTTCACCTTTATCTACCGCTCTACCGTTTTAGAGCTCAATCTACCGCATTTTAAAATAAGGAATGTGACATAAAACATGATAAATATTTGATTTATGTTAATATATTTGATGTTTGGAAATTTTATTTTTGTCCGTTTTTAATAGGTTTTTAAAGAATATGTAAAACTAAACGTTGTAAGTTGTTATAATTTTTAAATGGTGTGCAAAAACTAGTAAATAAATAAATTTATAGAGCAGGACTCGCATCATACTCAGATAAAGAGATACAATAGTCCTTTTTTTTAATTTAGTGTTGTGTTTTTGTCATTTTATTTTTTAGGTTTAGTTTTGTTACTTAACTTTATTTTTCACGTTGATTTTTCGTTAAAAGTTTTTTTTATTAAAAGATATGAACGTATTTACAACTTAAAATATTATACTATTATAAGAGTCATTCAAACAGAGCATCAGGTAATTTAAAAAGCAACAAATTTAATATTTTTATGGTATATAATGGTATATCTACCGTTTTCTACCGTATTTTTCGGTTACAGCTACCGCAAAAGCTCTGGCAACACTGTTGAGTACTTAAACAAAGCTACTTATTGGCAAAGGGGTTGCCCAAAAAATGATGGTCAAAGGCTTATTTAATTTTAAAAAAAGCCTAAAATTGTTGAGTTGCCCTGTATAATGTCAATTTTTTATTTTATTTTTTTTATTCTACATGACGGTACTGATATGTATATCACTATCTTTTTACAATTTTATAAATAAAGCTGTGGGGAATTTTTAAATTTTTAAACTTCTTTTTATATTCTCTGTAATTTCAAAAATACATATTTTATTAAATAGAATTATTCTATGTTTAAAAAAAATTGGGTTTGCGATTATAATATATAAAGTGTGTCAAAAATGTTGTTTTTTAATATAGCCATAACCATAACTTTTAGGCAAACCCATGGCGATACCTTTGTTAAAATACTATCCTTATATAAAATAATAAAAACAGGTTGTATCTGGTAAACAGATGGATGAAGCTCGCTGCCCATATTCGATTCTTGTATTATTATAGATTTTAAATGCTTACTTATTTTGAAGGGGTTAATCTTTGTGTTAGGAGGGCCCAAGCTTCCCCTTGTGCGCCCCATTGCACTTGCACATTTGCTGCCCACCCTCAAATTTTTCTGCCGGTTAACGTCCAACCTAAGAAATGAGCTGGCGTCGCCACTGGTCATGCAATTAATCAAATTGAACTGCTTAAGTACTTTTTTTTTTTTTTAAATATGTTAAAAATTTATTTAAAATTAAGTTGAATTTTAAATATTGTTGCGCAGAAACTTTCTGCTATTATAAAACAATTTAAGTAAATTTTTGGCAAAATTAATATTAGCCGATATTACAATTTACCAATATTTGACCCAGTGGCGGCGCTCGGCTTTTTAGGTATTAGGGCGATACCCGGCAAAAAAATTTTGAAGGTGGACATTAAAATGTGCAAATGCAATGAGGGGTGCAATAAGGCAAGGTTGGGCACCCTAAGACAACAATTGGCCCCCCAAAATTAATAAGCATTTAAAATATATTTATGTATAGTACAAGATCCAATAGGCAGCGACCTTACCCATTTGTTTACTGGATAAAAACTGATTTTTTATACAGTTTCTTTTTGTTTAAACGGATTAAATATAAAAGTTAAATTTTTTGAATATAATTGATGCATAAATACCATATTTTAGAGTAAATTAACCGATTAAAATTTTAGAAGGTATGGCCATCTTGGGAAAAAATGGAAAAGTGACACATAATTTTAAAGCTCTGACGATTACTTTATAACCCCAGAATACAAAGTGAGAATACCTTTTACCTCCCAAAAGCTGGCGGTACTTTAAAAATTACCCGAACACCTGATTTGGACGGCCATATCTTCAGAAGAAACCAATAAAAGTAGATGTACGCTTATGTTGATGTTATGCTAAAAGGTCTTTTAGATATCTTTTTAATGGTGACCTGCAGGGTGCGTGTCATCAAAAACAAACTTTTATTCTACCCTGTATAGTATTACCAATATTACTATTAAATAAATCCTTAAAAAACTTTAAAAATGCCACATTAAGTGTAATTAACTTTATAGATTCGGTCATCCAAATGAGGTATTTAGGTAAATTTCAAAGTACCGCCATTTTGTAATAGGTGAAGTTATTGACTTTATATTCTAGGATTATAAAGTACCGTCAGGAGCTTTAAAATAATGTGTCACTTTTCCATTTTTTCCAAGATGGCGCCCAGCCGCCACCCTAATTTTAATCGTTAATTCATAAAATATGGTATTTATGCATCAATTTTATATTTCAAAAGTATCTTTTTTATTTAATCCGTTTAAAAACAAAAGGAAAGGAATACAGGAAACTTGTGGCGAGCGTAGTGCAGCGGTAACGTACCAGCTTCTCACCGCAGCGATCCGAGTTCGAATCTCGGAACCGGACATTGGCATTTTAATCGCTCGTCACCTCACAGATGGCTTGGCAAACCACTGTGTAGTATTCTGCCTACCCCAGGTAGTAGTTATTTAGAAAATAACGTCCGTGGTGGCACTACCGCGTTGTCTAAAAGGTGCTGTGAAATGCAAAAATTGCATGTTTCAGTGCTTGGATAACGTTGACGGAACAGCGTGGAAAAGGGGTTAAACATCTAATAACCCGACACCCACGGTACTCTGCTACTCGCAGGATGTATAGCCTTCGTGGATTGTTGGCAAATCAGATAAAAAAACCAGTTTTTATCCGGTAAGCAAATGCAGGTAAAAGGATCGCTGCCTATTCGGATCTTGTACTATACATAAATATATTTTAAATGTTTATTAGTTGGGTATAAGGGTATTGACTTTTTATATTATGGGGAGTCATAGTACTCTCGACGACCGAGGTGGCGTCATCAGAGAACACTTACAGCCAATATTAATTAGATAAAAAAATGCACGCAACTAACTTTTCTATAGAGTTTTTATACATTTTTAGATTAAGCAATTAAAAATTCAAAATTTTTAGTTTCATCTATTTTCTTCGTATTTCGCTATGTTTTCGAAAAACAATTTAAGCCACGTTAAGTCATTCAAGAAAGTGGCCCTAAACAGCATAAAATAAAATCCAAAAATTAAAAATATAAACAATTTTGACGCTGTAGTAAATAGGAGAAAATGACAATTTTCGATAAAATACACGACTGCTTATTTATGTTAAGACAAATAATTATTGTTTAATTTTTATTTATTGCCTTGTATATCATGTTGTCTATGAGTACTTTTTGAAGAAAATTGAAGAGTGGTTTAATATTTTTCTCAAAAACGAAGAACTAGTTATGAAAGAAATACAAGGAAGTTAAAAAGTTGCATTTGTAATTGCATATTAAGCAGAAAAATATATAAACATTTTATAAAGTCAGTGGCGTACTATTGTTCTACAATATATATTGGATGTGGTGCCCACTAAGACGCCACTGGACCTAATAATCCTAATCTTGGCAGAACCTGTACAAGCGCCTTATTACATTAAATAAGTGTCCTTAGTTCCTGAGACATTTAAAAAATAACCGACTTTTTTGAAAACTTTGACACCCTGTATCTCAGAATTAAAGCAACTTTGGACATGATGTTTATAGGAACTTTTATTTATAAAGGGCATCAGAGAAGCTTTCCCTAATAAGTTTCATACAGTGGCCTGCAGAAACACCCTGTATAATAGTAACATCAATGAAATAATATTAATAAAATGATATATTAAATAACTGACTCTTTTAGAAGCGCTCCTTTTTGCAAAATACAT
This sequence comes from Listronotus bonariensis, assembly GCA_014170235.1. Lineage (NCBI taxonomy): Eukaryota > Metazoa > Arthropoda > Insecta > Coleoptera > Curculionidae > Listronotus > Listronotus bonariensis. The sequence continues at coordinate 30,421 of JACEGR010006554.1, read as the reverse complement.
TACATAAAGAGGACAATTTTGCTCACGAGGGAGTTATGAAACATTTTACAAGTTTATATAAATTACTTCCTGGATTTTTAATATTTTTTAATTCTCTCTCAAAATTTTTTGTGAATTCATTTAGGTAATATCTTTTACTATTTTTTCCGATTTCCAAAGTTTAATCCTTGCTTTCAGGTAGCACTGATGATGGTTTGTACCGATAGCGCTCTGCTACACTTTTAGCGTTTATTAAATTTTGCACGAAATACAATATTTTAATTTCTTTTACTATAATTTCACGTGCACAGAGCCACAACCTTTCCAATATTTTTCCGGTTTAAAGTTTAACCCTCGCTTTCAGGTAGCACTGATGATGGTTTGTACCGATAGCGCTCTGCTACACTTTTAGCGTTTTATTAAATTTTGCACGAAATACAATATTTTAATTTCTTTTACTATAATTTCCGTGCACAGAGCCACAACCTTTCCAATATTTTCCGGTTTGAAAGTTTAACCCTCGCTTTCAGGTAGCACTGATGATGGTTTTGTACCGATAGCGCTCTGCTACACTTTTAGCATTTTATTAAATTTTCACGAAATACAACACTTTAATTTCTTTTAACTATAATTTTACGTGCACAGAGCCACACCCTTTCAATATTTTCCTGTTTTAAAGTTTAACCCTTCGCTTTCAGGTAGCACTGATGATGGTTTGTACCCGAAAGCGCTCTGCTACACTTTTAGCATTTTATTAAATTTCCTGCACGAAATACAACATTTTAATTTCTTTTACTATAATTTCACGTGCACAGGGCCACTCCTTTCCAATAATGTGTAAATCATTTTTTAGGAGTAATGTAAAGGGACTTAACATCTCGATTTTGGCGGCACATTCCCACTCTTTGGCGCAGTGTCCGCTTTTTCGCCACGTCCTGCCTATTTTACAGATACATATATCCCGCTTTTTTGGTGGAGTACGTGTAAATGCAAATATACAAATGTTTTGCGTAGGTGAGGAGTTTTTTGCTTTTAAAAAATATTTAGTAAAAAAAAGGCACGATTTTTCTTCTCTACGTATTAATACAGGTTTTCCATTTAGTCCCGCTTTGTATGACGCTTTGTATGCTTATAAAATTGTCGCCACACTTTATTTGTAATGTTAGCTACAGAATGTAATTTACTCTAACATCATCGGTATAAAGGTGCAAAAAACCTAACTAAGGAACAGTTTTATGTTTTAAAGTTATCAGCAATTTTATATAAAATTTGCTTTGAAAAAAGCCTTTGCTATCATGTGTTATAACGTATGTCCTAAAAGTTTTGGCACACAATATTTATCAGTTTTTTTAATGAAGAAATGTATTTAAACACTAACTAGTTATCATAGAATTACAACTCAATACTTAACTAAACTATACTATCAAATTATGTGGCGTGGCCCATTCTGCTCTACTCAGACGCAAATTTCTTCGAATGTCTCTCATGAGGTCCTAGATGGAATTCAGTTCAATTTCTCGTAAATTCGCCGTCTTAATTGTTCCTCATCTTGTGCTTCCCAGCCTCCATGATAAACCTTTCTAGACAGTACAGCCCAAAAAAATCCTCTATTGGGCGAGCCTGCGGCAAGGTTTGGAGGATTATCGTTTTTGGGAACAAAAGGTATGTGGTGTTGTCGAAGACCAGTTTTGGGTATCTCTTGAAGTAATGGCGTGATGCTAGGTCTGGCGTCATTAGCATGATGTTCACTGGACAAACTGAAGCAATTTGGAAAGGCAGTTATCAATATAGCTCTGACTATTCAAAGCTTCACCCCTCACTCTTCCCATAAAGACATTCCAATCTGGTTTTTTGCTCTTCTCACCAATCTCTCTGACCTCTGTGCGGTAAATGCACGTAGTCTTCCACTTTTTGGGAGATTCAGACATGGTATTCCCTGCTCGCACTCCGCTATTGTTCTATAAATGGTTCTGCGTGAAATGTTTTCATTCTGGAATATTCGACAGATTTCAGCTTTGGGTATCCGCCCAACTAACTTGTAGATACTTTTTCTTATTTCTAATTTATACGACATCTTAAAGCGAAAACTTCAAAATAAATAATTCTCAACTGACAGTAAATAAAAGAAAATAAACTTTTGTTTCAAAGGCAACTTGATTTTATTTTGTTTTTGTTAAAATTAAAGACAATGAGTTTTGTGCCAAAACTTTTAGGACATACGTTATTGCTATCAAAAGTAATGATTCTATAAAAGTTGCTTCTAATATTTACAAAAGAAAAAAATATCCAAAAAACGTCAGAATTAACAGTTTTCGTAGTTAGTGAAGTTTACCTCTTTTGTAACCCAGTAATTTTACCATAATATAATGCATAAATAATAAAGTAATATAACTGCACATATAACAACACTAGAAAAAATTGTTTAGCTCACAAAACGTAAAAATAAATTAATGGTTTGACTAAATATACCATAAATTAATATCCTGTCTCGACTCTTGCATTCAAAAAACTCACTAAGTGACACATACGAAATATTATTTATGGACGTTATTTAGTTACTTAGGGAGTTTTACAGTTAAGTAAAATTTAATATTTTTACTTCAGGGCTTTAAAGTCAAACATGGCAGTTTTGAGTTGTTCATATGATAGAACTATTACCGCAAGTAACTTGGGTATGCTTAACTAATTTTTGAGAATTTTGTTACTTCGTGACTTTTATCTTTATACGACGATATTAGAATATACAGGGTGTGCAGTAGCTTAACCGATAAACTTTAATGGGTGATTTTATAATGAAAAATTAGAAAAAACTCATATAAACATATGGCTTAAACGTCTTAGTTTTTAACTACAGCGTGTTAAAAATTTTAACAAATTAACGTTGGTTTTAATATACCTTTTATAACAATTAAAAATTTTCAAAAATTGGAAGATATCTTCTAAGCGAGTAGCTAGAAGAGATTTTTTGACATAAATGAAAGAAAAATACCATTGTCGTCCATAATGGGTTTAGGGTAAATATTTTTTAAGAAAAAATGTTACGCCACTGCATTTTTTTAAATCTTTGGACAAACCACGAAGTCTAAGCCCAAATACTAACGTACCGTGGGTGTCTTAAGCGAGGCAAGAGGGAGTTTGTTGACACGGGACTTAAGATTTGGGGGAAGAAAAGACCTTCGCGGGCAGCAGGTTTCACAATCTAGAAACTATAGGGATAAAAGAACGAACAAAGTGGGAAGTTCGGGGCCTGTCCAGTTGGACCGTATAGGGATGCATACGCGCGGAACCATAAGTTTCTCTGTTGGGAACCGTAAGTGGAGGAACTATACTGGACAATTCTTCAGAGCAGAAGCCATGAAAGTACCTATAAAAAAGCGATAAATCCCCCACAGCCCGACGATGGGCAAGAGAGGGAAGTCTTTCAATAAGTGAAGGATCATCAATGAGACGAATAGCTCTTTCTTTGAATAGAATCAAGAATGCTTAGGGTTGTGGGGGGACGCCATGCCCCAGATATGAGAACAATATTCCAAGGGAGGTCGGATTTGAGACACATATAAAGTGTATAAATTAGAAGGGGAGAAATACTTTTGGCTCGAAAGAGAAATCCAAGCATTTTTGAGGCTGCCGTGGCTATAGATACAATGTGCTTATGCCAGTTAAGGTTACTTTCAAATGTGACACCCACAAGATTGAAGGTGTGTTTGCTCCGTAAAACTTGGCCGCTCATAAGTAAAGGATGAGTATTTGATGACTCTTTTCGCGACAAGGAACATGATTGTGTTTTGGTTGCATTAAAATGAACGAGATTTTTGGCGCCCCAATCCAATATTAAATTTAGATCCTGCGAAAAGAGATATCTGCATCGCTCTGCGTTTGTTTTCCAAGTCAGGTTTAGTGATGGGTTTAGGAACCTGAAAACTGGAGTGAAGGGTACTATCGTCGGCAAAACTATGAATGGAATTAGTTGTGGACGAGAGAAGGTTGTTGATGTGAAGAAGAAACAATGTTGTTGCCAAAACTGAGCCCTGAGGGACTCCAGCATTTACTTGGTGAAAGCTTGAAGAATGGCTGTCCATTATCTATTTAAAAAAATCGCATCAAAATCCGTTGAGTAATATCAATTTTAAATGTAAACTATTTTTTAAACACTCTGTATATGTTTTTTTCGATATTATTATACATATAAACATTCCTCTTAAATCACTCTATCTACTAAAAAAAACCGCATTAAAATCCATTGAGAATAGTAACGTCAATATCGAATATTAGTAATGCCACATTTACAACCAATTCTGAAATTTCAAATTGACATTTAACAATTGGTTAAACTTCACTTATCAAATTTGGATTTGACAAGTAAAGTTTAACCAAATGTTTAATGTCAATTTGAAATTTTAAATTGGTTTGTAAATGATACACTAGTTTATTCAAGATAGCCGACCAGTGCCCACTTCGTTGGGCGTTAATGTCTGAACTTTTTGTTTAATCACAGTAAAATATAGCCTTTAACACTCCTGAATAGTGAAGCTTTTTAATTGTGAAAGAATTATTATATGATAGGTTGAGTACTTTCGAAGATTAGCGGCTACAAACCCACAAACTCACAACTTAAAAACTTTACCTCTTTATAATATATTAGTATAGATTGTAGAATCACTCCTTAAAGTTTATCGGTTAAGTTACTGGACACCCTGTATAAAAAACGATATTATTAAACAGCTGGCAAAGAAACCTAATACTGTGTTGATTAAAATGCATAGCAAGCATCGGAACTCTTGCCAAGCTGTCCAACTTATTTATAAATAGCAGGCAAAATGTCTGGTGGAAAATTCCACTAACCACCGGCACCAGTATGATTATCTATAATAAACACAGGAAAATAGACGAAGTTCGTAAAACCCACATGAGTTTATTTAGCGATTACGGTTACTTACATAACGGTATAGAAGTAAGTTTTATTTTTATATTTACGCCTTTATAAGGGCGGTTTTACTAATAATTATGAGGGCGTCTATTAATTACGTAAGGCGTATTTTTATTTTTTGATCCCCCCTCCCCTCAGGTAAGATTTCATAAGATTTGATTCAATCCCCTCCCTAAACCTCCAATCTCTTGTGAAATTCTTTAAAAAGTTAGTTTTTAGTATAGGTATACCCAGGGCCGTATTAACTGTTTTGAGGCGCCTAGGCTATAATTCCCGGAGCGCCTAGTTTCCACGAAAAAAAAATTTTGAAGAGCAAAAAAAAGTCCTTTCTTCTGTAGCGCCTATTTAGGTATTACTGCAGTAAAAAAGCATAAGCATGCGTAATTTGATTGGTTTGAAGCGAATTAAAAAACTAATTTAAATAAAAAAGATTTAACTAACCAGAACTAACCATGGCTCAATCAAACTACACGTGCTTGTAATTGTTACTGTAGTCTAAAAAACACTTCTAGTACTTCTTTTAGTTGCTACTCTTTTTTTGACCTCCGGACAGTGCGGACGTGCGTAGAGGACTACAAAGTTCTTCCCGGGGTGGCGGTTAGAGGTGCCGTACGGACGTTTTTACCTTCGGGGATCAAGGAAAGATTCACGCTAAATTGACGGCATCTTTCTTCTGGAGCTAAGCGCTGTGAGCGAAGATTCCTATAAGCTGATGGTATCTTGTTTGGTAGTGAACACGAGGTATTTCTTAAATGGTGGGAAATGGATGGGGGTGCCATGGGAACTGTCAGAAGTGAAAGTGAAGGTTATACGTAACACCAGTAGTAGCTCTTGGTTTGACAGCTGACAATCTATGCATTGCATCGATTGTAGAGTTAATTTATTTTCTTTTTGCAATTTCTGGGAAAAAATTCTTAATTAAAATTATTTTTTCGTACGTTTTTCTGTTTCTAGCTGAAGAAAAATTATGTGATATTTGCAGAAACCCCCTCTCTAAAGTGAGATTAAATGAGATCCAACTACACCTCCTCCCCCCGTCACCCCTTCTTATATACCTACCGTAATTATTGGACGGCTTGAAATATGCATTCACATACGCATAAAATATGCTTGAAAACCAGAACTAACCAGAATATGGAATATAAAATAATGGTATGAGTTAAAATATTTTTACTCCATTAATTCCAGTTGAATTTACATTTTTACCGGTGGCGGTGGGGGTGTTTCTTTACTGACCAAAAATGAGAATCTTACTCCAAAGAAACTTAAAAAACGCAAAAAAATAAGTTTTCAGGTAAGAAATATAGTCTACCTATTTTTTTTTGTTCCAGGAAATAATCCTCCGCTGCGATCCAAAATTTTGAAAATGTATGGATAACGTTATGTTCTAAATCTCATTTACCTAAAATGGGATCAAGAAGAGTCAATTTTTATATACTTAAGAAAAAATTCAACATAGCCGCCATATTGGCTACCATTTATTTGATGTTACTAGTTATATTTTTAGCGCATGTTAGTAACTGAGATAAGCCTGATTTATAGTTTCAGTAACGTAAGACTTAAGACTTAAAACTTAAGCGTTAAGACGTAAGAAGTAAGCAGTAATGACAAGTCAATTTATAGTTCCTTAATTTAAAGTATCTCCTTAAGTTTTTTAGGTTATGAATATTGTTGTTGTCATTTTTAAAAATGTATTTTATAAAATATAATTTAGGTAGATTGGCTCTATGCTGTTTACAAAGGACATCAACGACAACAAAAATAAAATTTAATGTAAAATGGTCCATAAATAACCAAAAATGTAAACATGAGGCTGCCGATTATCGGCGAAAACGACCGATGTCCAACCGAGCCGTAAGACTTAAGACTTAAGAAATAAAAATAAACCATTTCTTACTTCTTACGTCTTACGGCTTAATTCTGACTGCTTAAGTTTTTGGCACTATAAATTATCAGGTTACTTGTCACATTATATTATTATTATTATGTTCATTTTTCTTACGGCTTAACGTTAAGTCTTAAGTCTTCCGTTACTGAAACTATAAATCAGGCTATACTTGTCGATACTAGTGCCGAAAAAAAAAAAAATAATATATATATATATATATATATATATATATATATATATATTTGATTTCTTAAGTTTCTTGGATCCTAATTTATATATTTTTTAATGTAAAATTTTCTTGGGGATTCGATCCGGGAAAAAAACGATGTTGTTTTATATATTAACTACATTGTGTATTACAATTTAACGTTTCGGTTTTTATTTTAACCTTCATCAGAAATTTTATGCTAAAATAGAACAAAAACCGCTTACTTTTACAATATATAACACAGAAATAGCCTAGTTTACCTGCAGGTAGATTGTGTGACGTAACAATGTTTTAGTTGATTGTGTTTTTAATTTAAGTACAAATATTGCACTCAGAGGAATCTTCTTTCTGCAGGTAAACTAGGCTATCTTCTGTGTTATATATTGTGAAAGTAAGCAGTTTTGTTCTATTTCAGCATAAAATCTACGATGAAGGTAAATAAAAACCGAAGCATTAAATTGTAATACACAATGTAGATTAATATATAAAGACAACATCAGTTTTTCCCGGATCAACTCCAAGTAAAATTTACATTAAAAAACAATAAATCAGGATCCAAGAAACAGAAATCAAATATATATATATATATATATATATATATATATATATATATATATATATATATTATTATACTTTATTTCTTATTTCGTGATAGCCAGAAAATGGCACGTTCGTCTTAAACGGATTAGAAACTAGCCATAAACCATCGGCGTCACGTTTCTTAATACCTTAAATTCACATATTCTGAGAGCTGAAATACTTAAAATCAATTTTAAGAAAGAAAAGTCATGTTTAATGATGTAGTATTTATTAAATGGTTATATGGCATTTGTTGTTTTATAGGCTTTTACGAATTAGCCTGGGCGGGGTATGTATTTACCCATTAACATGCAAAAAAAAGATCCTATTTTGTATTGGTTGATGTATGGTGATACTATTTATTTGGGGTGCACGCCGATTAGGATCATTTTTCCTAAAAACAATATTAAGAAAAAAAACCCGTGCGTTTTTACACACACCATTATATAGTAAAACTTGCACCCAACATGCTCCTGACACTGGTAGCTTATTTTCTAAAAATATTCAACTAAATAATTATTGAAATGTTTATGGCCCTATTGTAATGTATCATTTACAGAGTGTGTAGGAGCAAACACCTAACAAACTACCGGTTTTAGTCTGTTGGTTTACATTAAAAGAGTTTAAAGACTTGCCCTGTAATAAAACCTTTTTTGAATTTATGAGACCTACTCTAGCTATCATGATTTAAGAAAGACAGTTTAGGTTATACCTTTTTGACTTTAAATTAAAAAAAATATATATTGAAAAACACAACTTTCAGTAAATATAATTTCTAAAACAATAGAAAACAAAAAGCACAAATTCTAGACGCCACTCTTTTAATCAACAGTTGACAATGTATGGTTACTTTTGACGCTGCTACCAATTATTGCCAATTTTTTACTGTTAGTTACCCTTAGCCAAGGAGATAAACTTTCTGATAAGGAGCGCTTAATCCCATTAAAGCCTATGTTCGCTAAATTTTGTGACGTAATATTTTCCCAAATTCTTTGTTCACAATGGTATTATAAGCTTTTTTGCGGTTTTGGTGATATTTTTTACTTTTGTCATTTTGTCACAATATTTTACACACCGTAGTTCAAAAACTAAGACGTTTAGGACATATGTTTATATACAGTTTTTTTATTATTTTCTATTGTAGAATCGCCCCGTAAAGTTTGTCGGTTGAGCTACTGGACACCCTGTATGTATGTAGGTAATTTGATTGAAATTGATGAAAACTTTAATGTCTATTGGTGCCAAAACGGTGAGGTTTATCGACTTTAATAAAGAGTACCTTATTTTTTAAGTTTTTGATTGTCTATAAAATGGCGCTCCCAGCTTTGCGATATCTGTCAAAACAAAAAAGTTATGTAAATAAATTTTAACTTTTAGGTAAAGTGCCTTCTGGCGGTATTTAAAAAAGTACTTTTGTCTTAAAATTTTAGAATCTGCAAAGCTCGATTTGTGTGCCAAATATCAACTGGATTAGTTAAAAAATAAATGCAACATGGCGAAAAAAACCAAAATAAAAATTTAAACTTTGACTTGAAAATGAATGACATTTGAAAAAAATTATATGAAACTCTACCCTTATTTTGTCAAGTATAATCATCCCCTTAAGTTTCGTGATCGATTTTTGAATCACCCTGTATAAGTTTATATCCTGTTCATTACAAATTGAAAAAAAAACAACAAAAAATGTATGTCATTGGTTTAAAAAGTCGGTAACCTTAGTTACCTCAATAAAAAATGTATTTTATTGGTTTGAAACCACAGTAACCGGAGGTACGTTCAATTTATTACAAATTTATAATGGCCAAAATATAGCTTTTTCTATTTATAGTTAAATTAAGTAGTTATTAGTGGTGCAGTTACAGAGTTTTAAACCAGTCAAAAGGGGTCACTGACCCTTGAATATCTTTTTAAGGGAACTTACGTGTAAATCGTTAATAAGAGTAGATACTAATTTTGTATGTTTTGTTTGAGTAATTTTATTTAATATTATGCAAGTATCGGTTTATTTTGTCAGATAAAAAGATATTATGGCAAAAAGTTGACGTCACAAACATAACCTATATTTTTGGACAAATATGAAAAATTAGGCGCTCCTTATTAAAAAGTTAATCTCCTTGACCCTTAGCCTCGTTTGACAATTGCCGAGGCGGGTAGGACAGAGCCGGCAATACTTCTATCTAAAAAACAAAGTTTCGCGTTCGACATCCATAGAATATCGCATAAAAAGCCGGATTTTTAAGCGACATTATGTTGATCACGCATTCGACACTGTGAAGTGAAATTGGAAAATCGACCCGCAGACACAAAAATTATATGGAGCCTTACAAGGGCTTGCTGGCTATCCGGTTTCTTAACAGGTAAAAGATCTCATAAGACACCATTTAAATTTTTTACAGTCATGGTTCCGGAAAATGTGAAAGGAGGCTTAATTTAGTTAAGATCGTTTTCGGCTAATATAAGCCGAAAGTAACCGACTACAGCTAAATACACAAAAACAATGCACATTTATGTGATATACTTACCCTACCTAGCATTTGGATATCCTAATAAATAAAAAAGTTATTACACGTGCTATGTATATTTACGTTTTACTGGTAAGTCTGCTACAATTTTTTATGTAAAATAAAAGTTTTAAAAAATGATAAATCAATGCCCATTGATATGATATACGTACCCAGCATTTAAATTTATTTGGATATTTTATTAAATAAAAAGTTATAGGGGGTAAACCACCGGCTAGGAACACCTGGTAGGGTAGGGCGGGGCTAGTTGAGCAATTTTTCACTTCATCGGTTATAGCTCCTCAAAAATAAGTCTTAATGGCTTATAATGCATACTAATAGATTAGCAATTTATCCCTTACTAATAGTGTCCATAGTTGTTTCTTTCTAATAAGTTGAATTTAAGAGCTAGTTAAGTATGCCCAACGTACCCCATAGGTGAGGTAAGTTGAGCAAGGGTATGGGGCTAGTGGAGCACTTAGAAAGTATAGTTAAATTATGGCTTGAATGTTAGATATGTTTACAATAAAAAACATTTTGAAAATTTGCTTTTATATTTATAATATTATAGTGACTAAACAAGAAATCTCATTAATAAAACAGCAACGTACCTAGCTTAGCTTAACTATTGAATTTACTACCTATCAATTCATTTTCGTTTTTAAACTTTTTAGGTAGTTTTATTTTGGTTCTCTTGTAATGCCTCCTTTATCTGTTAAAATTGCAGCTTTTCTCTATTTACTGTTTGATTTGGCTCCTTTTCTTGGACCAGCCTTTGGGTATGGTCGAACTATTTCCGTAGAAAATATATAAGTTAGATAGGTCAGCTCGTTTTCTTTGTTGCTTGTACAAACTTCGGGTTGCAGCCTCTTTTAAATCTTGAGGAGACTAGTAGTCTCTCTCTGTTATAAGTCCGAATCCAAAAAAAAAATTATACTTAAAACCGTGGGATTAGTTTCGCAACTGTAGCTCAACTAACCCCAACCTGAAATTTTAAAGAAAAAGTAAATTTATTAGAAAACCGGTTAGAATTATATACAAAATCTTTATATATATAAAAACTGCAATAAATTTACTTAAGATTTACACTTAACTGATTGAGAACGGAATACAATTAACTATCACAGATACAATTTTCCGGCTTGCAATTATTTTACTTTTTAATACCAAAATAAACAATGCGCATGGATACTTTTCTCGATCGCCGCGCCACCACCACCACTAGTGGTCGCACAATGAGTTCCCCTCGCGCAACCCCTTCTTTATGCTATTTGATGCTTTCGCGTGCGGTCGATATTTTTGAGATATTTTGATTGCCCAACTTACCTCTATGCTCAACTAGCCCCGCCCTACCCTATGTATATTTTTGGTTTCAATTTAACTCTTCGAGAATATTTTGAATAAAATAAAAGATGATACAATGCACATTTGTGTGCTATGTGCTATACCTACCTAGCCCTTGACTTTATTGGGATATTTTAATAAATAAAACAGTTAAAGGGGTGATCCACCGGCCACCGGCTAAGGACCTCTGGTATGTATATCTACGTTTCACTGATAAGTCTGTCACGATTTTTAACCCTTAAGTACTGACACCTATTTTTCAAACACTAATACGGACAGGGAGTCTCACAGACTCCTGTCAAAATATATGATTAAAAAATATAACAAAAATCGTGAAGGTTATATTTATACATTAATAACTTCTAATATGTTGACTACTAAAAGTTTATTGAAAATCCGTAGTTGAATATCACTAAAAAAGTTAGGTAGCAAACAAGTAAAAATATAAACAAGTATTTTTTCTTTCATTTTTAAAACATAACATAACAAAAGCGAACTTATTTATGAAACATGTTGCTCAAACATAACTGTATTGAAAAATTGTTAACATAAAACTAAAATAAAGCTAAGAAAAACAAAGCTAACTTCTAAAGTTAAAGGACAAAAAAATCTGCACATGAAATTGTAACCCTAATGTTTTAGATGTCTTCTGGACCATGACAACAGTCAATACAACACTGAGAGGCACTGAAGGCATATGGGCTTTTGCATGTTACGCAGGTGTATGAAGTCTTTCTTTTCAATCGGGAGGGGCATATATAGCATTATTTCGTAGTTTGTAGACGCTCTTCTTGCACTGTAGGCTCCGGTATACTCAAAATTCGACGAATTAGACCTTTCATGTCTCTATTAAGATATGGATTTTCTAGTCGGTCTTGTAGATGATTTTGTATTAACTGGGATGCTAAAGTTTTAATAAAAATAAAACGTGACATATCATTATTAGGAAAGGAAGAGTACATTATAAAAGAGTTTACACTGCAAATATCCACCAGTTTATAAAAAATTGCCATTCGCCATCTTCGAGTTCGGCGACTACACGTATATTTAGCACATTTCTCATCCATGGCATCTACTCCTCCTTTTGTACAGTTATAAAAGGCATTTATTTCAGTTCTTCCTGTTTCTTCGTCAGTTGCTTTGCGATGGTGCATAGTTGATAAAATAATAACTGCTTTATTTTGTTTTAGGAGTATGTGAAACGATGGTCATATTTTTTGTAAATCCGTAAAGTGTATCACCTTGCTTGCGATCTTTCCTAGGAAGAAGCTCAGGGGAAATCTCCTTTTATTTTTCTAAGGGTCCCCACAAATGTCAATTTATTTGCAAATAGGTGCTCAGCAAGCTCTACAGATGAAAACCAGTTGTCGGCGGTTATATTTCTATTTGAATTATACAAACATTTAGCAAGCCTTATTACTGATTGAGTTGGTTTACTAAACTTTTTCTCTTCCTTTGTCAACCCACGGCCGTCACTATCTTTGCCCGAGTAAATATAGGCGTTGTATAAATATTGGGTTCTTGCATCTGTTAGTGCCATTATTTTTATGTCATACTTTTCTGGTTTGGAAGGAATGTACATTTTGAATTTACATCTGCCTCGAAATCCCACCAAAATCTCATCTATGGAAGCGTTCGTACCTATCGTATAGGATTTTTAGCGTTTTCAATAAACATATCAAATAATTCACTAATAGCAGCTGCTGGGTTTTCCTTTTTCTTTCTTCCCTGTCATCCGAATTGTCAAATCGTAAAGCAGTTAATAGTACTAAAAAACGCTCTTTAGACATTACTGCTCGAAATATATCTCTGCCGGAACCATCAATCGCAAAAATACTTTTGATGTCTTCATCGTTGGATTTGAAAATCGCAGTAAATAACAATAAACCCGACAAACGCCTCTAATTCCCTGACACCAATATCTGCAAGCTCTGGTTTATTTTGCCTTTTATATTTTGTGCGCATGGAAGCTAATTTTTGTTTGTCCACGTTATCATAAGTTTACATATTGGGACAGTAAACAATTGACAAAAGAATGTCTTGGGATTACTATCGTGTACAACTACACGTGCCGCAGGTAAACGTACAATATTATGCGCTGGAGTACGTACGTTCTTTGTGGGTTCTTTTGTACTCCATTTAAATCTATTTTTTCCATGAAAGTAATTTTTACCCTGATCCCTTTTACCGACATGTTCGCCGTCTAGTTCGTTAGTACTTTTATTTTCACCATAACTATCACTATCACTGCTAGAAACATCCATCTGTTGAGTGTTATTATCAGGTTCATAGTCTTCATCACTTAATTCCTGTTTACTTGCTGTTTCATGCTCGCTCTCAATATAAACATTTTCTTCGGGTTCAATGTCACTATTGTCACTATCTAGACTTTCATACCACTTTTTGCTATTTTTTCAAATTTAGGGTCAAGAACACTGACCTCTTTGGATGTGCTAGGCTTTAAATTAGCCATAATAATAAAATAATAAAAATTAATTTACTAACGTAAACACTGACACGGGGTCTCCCAGACTCCTACGTAAGCATATCTGGAGCAAATAAAATTCTACGATACAGCCACTTTAACACGCCGCAGGCAACTAAAAATGCGGAAGGTACTGAGCGCGACAGACGCTAGAAAAATTTGTGGTGGGAGTAGCAGTAAGAAATCTATGTAGCGGAGTCTGCCAGACCCCCTGTCAGTAGTTAAGGGGATAAAATTAATTAAAGTAAAAAACGCAAGATAAAACAATGCACAATTATGTAATATTCCTACCTAGCTTTTGGGGTGAAGCTGCTAGGGATACCTGTAGTCTATGTTTTACTGGTGGGTCTGCCACAATTTTTAAGATAAAAAAAGAGGTCTTACGGTTAAGGGCCTCGCAGTTAAAAAAATAAATGTGAGGGCAACCAAATCTAAAAGGTATATCTACCCCAAAGTCGTAATATATTGTTATCTTACGAATTTCCGCTAAATCAGGGGCGGTCATAGGGGGCATGGGGGCCATGGCCCCCCTTGGATGCGACATCCTTTCTATTTTATTGTGTTTCATACATGTCTAATGGCAAATATGGGCATTTATTGAGCGTCCCCCCAAGGTTGGTTCGAGGGGTGAGGCTGATGATGGAATTGAAGAGTGAGGACCTTTCTCAAATACGTGGGAAGGAGGTTTTGTGTAATTTTATAAAAAGAATGAAAGGTAAAAACAATAAAAGAGGTTAGAGGACTTTTTTTTTTGCTCTTCAAAAAATTTGAACTTTCTTTAAAATTTTATGTTTCTTGCCACCTCACACACTTCTCCTCGGCCCATGCCCCCCTCAGAAAGTCGATATGACCGCCCCTGCGCTAAATAAACAATTAATAAATATTTAAAAATGCACACAGTCCTTATTAATATTATTTGATAGGTTTTTAAAGCACCCTGTATAGATTTAAAAAAAATGAGTAACATGCAAGTACAATAAAACGAATGGAAAATTTTTATCTAAGTTGCCGGATGGGAAGGTTGCTACGATGATTAACAAATTTTAACAGCCAAGTTGCGAAAAAATACCTGCCGTGTTATTTATAGTCAGCACATTTATACAGTGTCCCAGTTATCAATACAATAGAACGAATTAACTTAACTTTACCACATTTCGTTTTTTTATAATACATAACATATTAAAGTAACTCTTTTCTCTTGACTATCGGTTTTTTAACAATATCGCGTATGGTAGGCTTTGGTTTTTTCGTTAACCTGCACGTTTATTCCAAAACTGCTTGTATGGAATCATCGTTTCTTAAAGTTAAATATACATTCTTTACAATTTCTTTAGCATCAACAGAAAGATGCTTTCTCTTGCTGCTTGCTGTACTACTTGCTTGCTGCTCGTTGTCGCTTGCTTCATCGTCAGATTCACTCCACGTTCGCCACCTTTTGAAAAATACTAAGCCATTTACTGTTCTAAGGGCATATATTTACCCAAACTCCTTTTTAAAACATTCAGGTAGGTATAGGTAATTAATGTATATTGAGTTTACCTTTATTTTTATTACAATTGATTTTTGCCTACCGAAATTTCCTACCTGTACCTATTTATCAACAGTCTTGGTTATAAAGATACCAGAAACTAAAACTTCAACATCAAAAAGTTTTACTATCATTGAAGAAGATTTAAGCGCTTTAAATTTAATAAAAAAGTACACAAGATTAAGACCAGCTGGAATAAAGGAGCGAAGATTCTTTCTTACCTATAGAAAGGGTCGATGTACAGTACAACCCATTGGAAAAAATACCATAGGAAGCGTCCCAACATTGATCGCAAAATTTTTAAAATTGGATAATGCAGAAGTTTACACCGGCCACTGTTTGCGTCGCACATCGTCAACTTTACTTGTTGAGGCAGGTGCTTCGTTTGAAACGCTAAAACAACATGGGAAATGGAAAAAACTCTTCAGTAGCTGAAGGATATAGAAAAGAAAGTATTTCTTCAAAAACAAAGTAGCCAAAATGATTACCAATTCAGTTAATTCCGAGGTTAATTCCGTATCGACTATTGAAAATTCTTTAATGGACTGTTCTTCTATACAAAATAGCGTTAGTGCTACCACCGCTGCTACCATCACAAAAAACACCGACCATTCTATAGTGGGATCAGCTACATTTTCCGGGACATTTCAAAATTTTAATTTTTATTTTGGAAATAAAGTTTAATTTTTAGTATTGTTTAAAGAACAATTATTTTTTGTATAAACTTGATCTTTATTGTGAGAGAAATAAAATTGGATAAGCAATAAAATTTCCATATTAGCGCATTAGGGCATTATAAGCGGGCATTATCATAATGCCCGCTTATAATTCCCTAGGTGTGATAGCAGGTATTATTGCATCGTTTCTTAAAGTTGAATATACATTCTTTACAATTTCTTTAGCATCAACAGAAAGATGCTTTCTCTTGCTGCTTGCTGTACTACTTGCTTGCTGCTCGTTGTCGCTTGCTTCATCGTCAGATTCACTCCACGTTCGCCACATTTTGGAAAATACTAAGCCATTTACTGTTCTAAGGGCATATATTTACCCAAACTCCTTTTAAAACATTCAGGTAGGTATAGGTAATTAGTGTATATTGGGTTTACCTTTATTTTTATTACAATTGATTTTTGCCTACCGAAATTTCCTACCTGTACCTATTTATCAATTTTCACAAAAGGCCAAGTAGTTTTCATTATACCTTTACTTAATTAGGTAGGTAACCATATTATTCATATTAATTCCTTAAAAATTCAAATTGTAATAAAAGTTACCTATTACCCAAAATTATGTTTAGAAATACTAACTACATACCTGTTTCCATATTTTTACATATTTTTAGACAATTTATATCTATCTATCAATATTTCAATTGCTTCTCAATGTAAAAGTAAAAAGTCCACTCCAGCCCTGCCTGCAGCTGGACGGAGTCTGCCGGTAGGAAGATTTATTGGAGGTAATATAATTGAAGTCCTTAAGTCAGAACGGTATAAGTCATAAGTATGAATTTACTTTACTGCAACATTGTACGAGGCTTTAAGCATACTCAGGGTGGCCTAATTATCCATGAAAGTCCGATATTTCTGTTGTTTAACGAGATATGACAAAAAGGTTTATACAAAAGTTGTAGGGTTTTTAAACGTGCATGTCCCAAAATTATTTTAATGTATACAGATTGTCTTAAATTATGGCTACGAAGTTAGTTTTTTTCTAATTTTCACCCTTATTTTTATTCACAGAATCGGACTTAGCATAAAATTTAGCATATATTACTTGATTATTTTATTTTGAAACTTGTGGCAATGTTTCCACGCTATTATAATTTACTAAAACTTTCGTGAAAAACATGTTACTCGAAAATTAGGTAAAAGCGGATAAAAATTAGTTAATAATAATACTATATTTTTTAAAACATTAACGGTCGTATTCACTAGCTTCTGATAAATATTTATCAGACTGATAGCCTACCTAAAAAGCAGGCTATCAGTCTGATAAATATTTGTCACAGCTGGTGAATACAGCCGTAAGGACTCACAAAATAAATTTCTATAACCAAAATTACTCGATCCTATACATGGTATTTCTTATGGCATGGCTAATATCTCAATATTTTAGATGCTAAATCTCAATTTTTTTAAATGGAACACCCTGTATATTAGGCAATTTTTTTGATTTTAGGAATAAAAATAAGGTAAGTTTCTTTAGCGATTCCTATACCAAAGATCTAAGTTTTTAGATGTTTAAGGTTTTTTAAAAATTCATGACAAGTAGATATTGTTTTCGTAGAAGAACTTTGGTATTTTAAATGGAACCCCAGTATATTTGTCAATATTCCTAAAATGTTATCTTTTTTTTTTGTAATGTAATATAAGCTATGGATATTTTTAGAGATAAAGCATAAAAAATCATAGCATAGAAATTAAGAATTTAAAATTTGGTAGATCCAACGTCACAAAAAATGTGGCAACAAAAGAATAGGACGATTTTTGCAGGATAAATGCGTTATTTTTGAAAATAACGATAGCTTATGTTACATTTTTTAAAAAGGAAAAAAATTATACAATTTAAAGAATAATAACAAACATACAGGGTGTTCTATTTAAAATAACAAAGTTTTTCCTAATCAAAAAATTGTTGTCATGATTTTTTCAAAGACCTTAAATATCTAAAAACGCTTACATCTTTGATAAAGAAATTGCTTAATAAACTTACCTTATTTTTATTCCTTAAATCTAAAAAATGGTCTAATATATAAAAAAATTGAGATTTAGCATTTAAAATATTGAGATATTGGCCATGCTATAAGAAAAACCCTGTAGTGAACTTTCTTATACGAATTTATTATATGATCCTTAATGTTCTAAAACATCTAGCTAAGTATTATAAATAACTAATTTATTACCGTTTTTACCTAATTTTTGGGTAACATGTTTTTACGAAAGATTCAGTAAATTATAAACAGCGTGGCAACATCGCCATGAGTGTTAAAATAAAATAACGCGATATATGCAAAATTTTATGCTAAAGTTGTTTCTCTAAATAAAAATATGGAATATAAATTCAAAAAAAAAACTTATTTCTTAGTCATACCTTGTTTTTGGGACATTTCGTATACATCAAAATATTTTGGAACATGCACGTTTAAAAACCCTACAAGTTTTATATAAAAGTTTTTGTCTTACCTCGTTAAACAACAGAAATATTGGACTTTCTTGGACAATTGGGCCACCCTGTATAAGGACACATAAAAAAGATAAAGCATATCCAGTATATACCTAACTACAGGGTTGCTCGAATCAGAAATGCAGAAAAAATAAATGCTTTAGGAGAGATTTTGTGGCCAACGACCTTATTTAACATTTTTGTACAAAAATGGCACGTTCATACTAAAAGGTTTGCCATCACTGTTATAGATGCTAGCAAAGAACATTATTCTAGTAAGGAATATGAAACGCCATGAAAAAATAGGCGCCAGACAGGGGAGTAATAGGCGCTAGACAGGGGAGTTTTTAAAAAAGTTTAGGTTGAGTGGGGACTTTTTGTGACTAATTTCTCTGTAAATAAGATGCTTTGGAATGAAATAGGCAAATATGCTTAGGGTTGTGGGGGACGCCATGCCTCAGATATGGGAAAAATATTCCAAGGGAGGTTGGATTTGGGACACATATAAAGTGTATAAATTAGAAGTGGAAAAATATTTTTTGGCTCGAAAGAGAAATCCAAGCTTTTTTGAAGCGGCCGTGGCTATAGATACAATGTTTTTATGCCAGTTAAGGTTACTTTCAAATGTGACGCCCACAAGATTGAAGGTGTCTTTGCTCTGTAAAACTTGGCCGCTCATAAATAGAGGATGAGTATTTGATGACTCTTTTCGCGACAAGGAACATGATTGTGTTTTGGATGCATTAAAATGGACGAGATTTTTGGCGCCCCAATCGAAAATTAAATTAAGATCCTGCGAAAGAGATATCTGCATCGCTCTGCGTTTGTTATCCACGTCAGGTTTAGTGATGGGTTTAGGAACCTGAAAACTGGAGTGAAGGGTACTATAGTTGGCGAAACTATGAATGGAATTAGCTGTGGACGAGAGAAGGTCGTTAATGTGAAGAAGAAACAATATTGGTGCCAGAACTGAGCCCTGAGAAACTCCAGCATTTACTTGGTGAAAGCTTGAAGAATATCCGTCCACAATAACTGATATACTTCGATCAGATAGATAACTAAAGAGCCAAGTACAGAGTTTAGTTGAAAGACCATAGGAGGGAAGTTTATTAGGAAGTGCGGCATGCCAGACCTGGTCAAAAGCTTTGGATATATCAAGAGCAACGATCTGGGACTCACCTAGAAACTCAAGAGACTTATTCCAACAGTGTGATACGAAAGAAAGAAGATCTGCCATCCAGTGGTAGGAAAGTGGCAGGGAGTGCCCTGAACTGAACCCCTCTAGCAGGGGTGAAACTCACCCCAAAAATCTTTAAAAAATGAGGGTTCGAGCTATACCTTATTTTAAGGGTCTCTGGACCAGGATTAGAACTGTTAAGTTTAAAGTATCTTCTATTATTTTTGTTAATATAATAGCTTTTTAAAAGTTTTAGTCATTTTCCCATTTCGCTTGGAATGCCCCACTGACCTAAATAAGAGGGACACTTTAGTAGAAGAAATTTTTAATTTAAAATTTGCGAAAATAATTGGTCAGCTCTTTATATGTATTTTTTCCGTGAATTTGATCAAAATTAATCGACAAATTCCAAATTTCACCATATTATCTATATTTCTTTAAGAACTCTAGTTTGTTGATTTTTTTACTCTTTCTCCTTTTACTCTCCTTTTTTTGATGCAAGACTTTTAGATGCCTCTAATAATAAGAAAAAACTACCACATTAAAGGAGTCATGATTAGTTCTCATTAGTAAAATCTTTTATTTTTAATTTGCTTCATCAAGGAATTAAAAAAATATATTTAACTAAACCGAACTAACCATGACCCCCAATGTGACAGTTTTGCATGACTGTCGGCCAAAGAATTTAATTACACGACTCTGTTCTCTGTGCTTTTTAGTGTAGTCCACTAACTAGAATTGTGTACGGGACTGACTAGAGTACTATTTTAAGAATAAAGTCCTAGCAGAATATTAGTAAAGATGACTTCTTCTAACAAATTAAGTTATACAGTATACGAATTTTTAAAACTTTTAGTTCTGCGTGATGAAAAGCGTGTTTTTTTATTTTTATTTTTTTTAATATAATTATTAACTTTTTTAAAAAATTATCTAACACTTAAGAATAAGCATCTTGTTCTGATACACCCTGTAAAATAAAATATTCATTTGCTTGCGAGATCTAAACAAAACTGATGGAAAATTTCACATGATGACTACCAGGTAAGTATAATGATATTATAACATGTGATACTTTATTACCTATAATTTTCTAGTCATCTATCAGTCACTTTTCCCATTAATCGTTAATTACAACTACTGTGGAATTTTTGCCTATCAAACACTACATGTTAAATTTCACGTTTTTAATTAAAAAGAAATAATGGAAAGACTTGCTAAATTACATACTACAACATATATACTTTTTTAATATAATTAGGTACACTGTTGGACAAGAAAAAACCGCGGTCAAACAAAATTTTGTTTAAATTTAATCTTAAATAAGTTTTTGGTTTTTTGACAGATTTAAATGATTTTTTCGGTCTGGTTGTAGCTCCTTCTATCAATATTATTAGCTTTGTTCGCGGGTTCGATTCTGAACCGGTTCTGGGACTATTCGCATGCGCAGTGAAAAAAGCAGCGTTCGCGGTTAGTAAAATCCTGAATTTTTAGTAACAGTTTTGTGTCGCGGGTTACAATGGAATCAGTTCGTTACCGGTTCGTAACCTGATTAGCAGTCCTGGGATTTTTGTTGGAACTAAAACTTCAGTTCGGAATTTCATGCGCATTGTCGACATGGTCAGCTGTTTTCTGTTTTTGTGGTACAGAAATAAACCGTTGTATTACAGTTTATTTGTTTCTGCCACTTTTTAAGCGGGTTAATATGCCTGTTGAATATTTTTTTATTATTTTTGTGATTCTGAGCGTATATAAACAAAGGATTTTAAATTGTATTCCGTATGAATGTATGTATGCAATAAAATAAATAAAGATTTAATTAAAAAATGTAGACAATATTACAAGATTTTACCATTTCTTGTTGTTTGAATTTTATCTTTAGTTAAATACACATACATATGTTAAAAACGAGAGAAGGCAGGGAATCCCTCGTCTTCCACCGAGAGACCTCGCGTGGCTTTCGACAGTATAACAATTTACCTTTTTGTTTGAATTTAATTTTTTTTGTGTAGTATCCAATTTAACCATGAAAAATCCTAACCAAAAGGCTAGGTTACATCCTCAGCTGTATAGAAAATCGTTCGCGGTAAATAAAAATTCCGAACTAATAAATAACTAGACATGCGCTTTAAAATAATTCTAAACCAGTTCGGTTCTGGTTCAGAATCGGTTCATTACTAGACCCGCGAACAAAGCTATTATTCAATACGGGGATTGCAAAACGTTTAATAGGAGTAGGTGAGCGAAATGTTGCATTTTGCCAACACCCTGTGGAATAATTTACGTCACAATTTTTTAACATTGTATTGGATTTCAAAGCCCCATCTTTGGTTTGTTGGTTTTGACAAAATTTGTACATCCTTGGACTTTTAACATAACTGTCAATTGCTAATACAGTTAGACTATGCTTTAGGGTGGGTTCTCATGAGCGTAAATTTGATATAAATGGCGGAAGAAGAAATTACGTCAGTTTTTGCGGAACTAGTCAGACTAAGCGAAAAACGCGGCGAATGTCAAATTCAAATTATAAACAAATTTAATTAGCCCGTTTGCCCTTCATTACGATATTTGTTAGTTTTTTCTATAAGATTCTACGTTAAATAAAGAGTTAGGGACGCAAAATTGCTCCTTGGTATCATCGGCGCGTTAAAAATCCAGCATAGAACAGTACGCCTAAAATACAAGAAACAGTCAATGGATCGTAAAAAATATATATCATCCACATGAAAATAAGGCATAAATAATATTATTATTATATTGACTCAAAAAAGGCTTTATGTTAACTCTATTAGCGACACCGATTGTTTATAAATATTAAACATAAACCTTATAAACATAAACAATAAACAAATCCACCTCAAAACGCCTGGATTTCCGCCAAAAGTTCAACACCGTTGAACTTTTGGCGTAACTAGCAGCGGAACGTCAAAGTTTTTAGCGCAGTTTGTTGTAACCAATCAAAACGCGTTATTTGGTTCCGCCATTCTGCCAGAACTGTCAAATTGCGCCCATTAGAACACAACCTTGACTTTAATATAAAATAAAATTTTCTGAATATTAAAAAAAAAATAACGGTTTCACTATGGTGCACACTTAATAATCCATACTGTATATTTAAAATAAAAAAGCAACGCATTTTAAAGGGTAAACTTTTTATATACCATATCTTAATATGCGATTTTACGAAAAACGGTCCAATTTATCGATTCAATTGAGGTGGTATACCTTTTTTGTAAAAAATCAATAATAAATAAAGGAATCAAAGGGTCAAAGCAAAATGTCAAATTTATCACCTGTGTTAAAAATGCATAATTTAAATTAAAAAAATCGTGTCACCCTGTATAATTCCGACTTACTGAACAGCCGTTTACCCGCCATTAAAAGAAGCATTAGTATAATGTTATTTAATTGCCCAAATATTAATGGTACTATGGTACCTAACCGTTCAAAAGTTATAAAAAATGAAATAGATTATATTATTTTTATTTCAACTTTAAAGGTCAATATTTTCCCAACGAAGCGCGATAGATTTTTTTTAATATGAAGTACTAATATTATTTTGGCTCACTGTAACACCCATTCATTTATGACCTCACCTTTCCGGACACTCTGTAGGTATATATTTTTGGAAATTTTAAATTTTGGTAATTAGATTACTTAGCTCTGCTAATTTACATTTCTAAAAACTTTTATCCAACACTTACATATAATATCTACATAATTGATCAGATTTTGAGGATATAAAGTGTACCATAAGTCACTAGTGAGCTAAAGTACCCTTTAGCTCACTAGTGAATTATAGACTTTATTTACCAACAAAATGCATTACAACCAATCAAGCTTGCTTTCCAAAAATACAAAATTTTGTTGCTGGTGTTGACAATGACAAGTAACAAATAATGGATGACGTTTTCAAATTATTTTCGATATTAAAAACGATTTATACAGAAAGTGTTGGATAAAATTTTGTATTAGACACGTGGGTTATTACATATAAGTCACTTAAGAAAATTACTCTCTCGCCCTTTGGGCTCGAGAGTTAAACTTTTCTTGCGTGACTTATATGTAATATAACTCACTCTATCTAATAAATAACTATTAAAGGAAAAAGAGGAATTTCTGGTTTTATATGGATATCCCCTTAAAACCTAAATTCTAGCTACGCCAATATCTCCTACCAGCAGTGCCGAATTAACCATTAGGCTGACTAGGCTACAGCCTAGGGGCGCCATGAAAAATAGGCGCCAGACAGGGAAGTAATAGGCGCTAGACAGGGGAGTTTTTAAAAAGTTTAGGTCGGGTGGGCATTTTTGTGACTAATTTTTTTTTGAATAAGGTTCTTTGGAATGGAATAGGCGCGGAGGGAATGACCTTTTTTTTCTGGTCATCAAATTTTATTTCGGGTGGTGAAGTAAGGCGCCTGGCACTTAAAATAGGGGCTACGGAGGAAAGGACCATTTTTTTTGCTCTTCAAAAAATTTTTTTGGTGGAAAATAGGGAATTCTACCCTAGGGCGCCTCAAACAGTTAATACGGCCCTGCCTACCAGCTAATTAAAAAGAAATGATTTTTTTTAACGCTGGAAATAACCGAACATAAATAAAAGCACGATACTCAGCCAAGGCAAAACAGAATTCCAGCTGAAAATAGAAAATTGCTATCGATTTGTTCATAAAAAAGCATACTAATTTTAAATTATAAAATTGAATACGTATTTATATGAACCTATGGTTTTAGTTCAATACCTACTTATCTACAACTACATGGTAATGGCTGTGTAATTTCATTGCCAAGGTCAAACAAGTCCAATCGTTATAAGTGTATATAATAGCTTTGGTTAAATAACATGACTGTTTGTACAGAGTGTCCCACACAAATTTGTAAAGGGTCTTTCAAGAAGAGTATTTCAAATAGAGATTTCTCGGTTTCTAATTCATATATTTTTAATTTCTATGTGTTGCTGTAGCTTGGTTCGGGATTGTTGACGGAGTTGGAGTAGATTTTTATTACGTGATTCTAGAGTTTGTAGTGTGCGATCCTTTAAATCGAACGCTTTTGTAGTTGTTGTGGTTGTCAATGTCAATATTTAAATAATTACATTAAATTTAATATTAAAAAATTAATAGTCATTAAATGCGCATGCACGCACCTGACACTCTTGCCGATGATACGGAACTTTTGGAGTGAGCACTTTTTACTCTTTATTGAAAAGCCGAACGCTGGTCGAGTTACCATTTTCACCCCAAATTCAATACTTGTACGCTTAGAGTGAACTTTTTTTTCTTAGTAAAACGAATTAAAAAAGTATATTTAACTATGTGGAGTGAAAAAAGTGCGTATCCCGGTTTTTCGAAGTTGTAGACCCCAGTCATGTGGTCTGATGGCGACCCAATTCAAACCCTAATCTTATTAAACCAGTGGCGTAGCTAACAAAGGTGTAGATGGACGGTTAAAGTGCTAAAAGCAATTTTTACTTAATAATTAAAATTTATAACAACAGTAAACAAACAGTACCTATATATATATATATATATATATATATATATATATATATATATATATATATATATATATATATATATACCAGTAATTTACACCACTTAAGAAAGATATTAAACAAAGTGACGTGATTTAGTATATGGTTTTCGGTTCTCGAGCGTGGCTTTTTTATTTTGAAGAAAATAACACAAGGGTGACGACAAATTTATAATTTGATACGATCCCAACGATTTTTACGAGCCGAAATAATAACAGTATTTTTTGACATATTTAAAAGTCGATAGCTGCTTACCCCACCGATAAAAAGGTAACCTTATAACATTTTTTAACACGCTTTTATTAGCTCGGCTTGTATCTATCTATCTATCTATGTAACGGAATCTTTGAGCCTAATTTTTACCAACTTCCAGCTATTAGATTTTTTGAAACTTTGCACACGTATCAAGGACCCATGACAATGCAATAATCTGCAAACAGTATCCCGTTATCCTGATTAGGATCGCCAGGATAAATAAATTCCTTTATAGATTTTCTGTAGGAGAGTAACCGAGAAAGAGCTAGTGCGCGATCTGCGCATGCATGCAGTTTCGGACGTACTCTCAGCATAAGGCTGACAGAAACTTGTTCGGAGTAGTTGCGTTCTGAAACCCCATGCAACAGTGAAGCTTTAAATGAAATGATTAGATTACGAAATAGTTCGTGAAACATTTCAATATCACATGACCGCAGAAAACTAATTGATGTATCGAACTAAAAAATGAAAAATAAATAATAGTTTAAAAAAACTAAAAAACACGCTTTTATATGCAACCGAACTAAAAATTAGAAAATAATTTTTCATTACAAAGAGTTTGTCACTTCAGAATAAAAGCGTGGGGTGCTATATTGCTTTGTATTTCAAAAAAAAAAAAATTATTATAACATTTAATATATTAAGCACCCCACGCTTTTATTCTGAAGTGACAAACTCTTTTGTAATGAAAATAATTTTCTAATTTTTAGATCGGTTGCATATAAAAGCGTGTTTTTTAGTTTTTTAAACTATTATTTATTTTCTTATCATCTAAGCTTTGCAACCCAATAGGTCTCTGTGACGCTCGAGTAAATCCCCATTTAGCATCGTGGGCTCCCCTACTAAAAAGTTTTTTAAATTATTTACATGTGGTACATGAATTTCGAATTATATACAAGGTGTTCGTGAACTGTGGTACCAAACTGCTAAAGTAAAATCATCTTATCAAATGAGAACATGAGTTCATGTAAATATGAGTCCATGAACTGTTTAATTATAAGCTCTCGGTTTATTGTTTTCCTCTGCTTCGTGTCGAGAAACAACACAACCTCAAGCTAAAATCTAAAGCTTTGTTTCCTTGTATAATAAATAACTATTTATAACTAAAGAGAATTAAGTTTAGCATTTGTCCCCGAAACGGCTTTTTTTTATCTATACCTACGTATATAATAAAGAGGTAGAGTTTGTAATTTTGTTTGGGGGTTTGTTTATTAGCCGCTAATGTTCGGAAGTACTAAACCTATCATGAAAATTCTTTCACAATCAAAAAGCTTCATTAGCTTTGTTCGCGGGTTCGATTCTGAACCGGTTCTGGGACTATTCGCATGCGCAGTTAAAAATGCTGCGTTTGCGGTTAGTAAAAACCTGAATTTTTAGTAACAGTTCTGTATTCCCGGGTTACAATGGAATCAGTTCGTTACCGGTTTGTAACCTGATTACCAGTCCTGGGATTTTTGTTGGAACTAAAAGTTCAGTTCGGAATTTCATGCGCATTGTCGACATAGTCAGCTATTTTTTGTTTTTGTGGTACAGAAATAAACCGTTGTATTACAGTTTAGTTGTTTCTGTCACTTTTTATGCGGGTTAATATACCTGTTGAATTTTTTTAAATATATTTGTGTGATTCTGAGCGTATATAAACAAAGAATTTGAAATTGTATTCCGTATGAATGTATGTATGCAATAAAATAAATAAAGATTTAATTAAAAAATGTAGACAATATTACAAGATTTTACCATTTCTTGTTGTTTCAATTTTATCTTTAGTTAAATACACATACTTATGTTAAAAACGAGAGGAGGCAGGGAATCCCTCGTCTTTCGCCGAGAGACCTCCAGTGGCTTTCGACAGTATAACAATTTACCTTTTTGTTTGAATTTCTTTTTGTGTCATATCCAATTTAACCATGAAAAATCCTAACCAAAAGGCTAGGTTAGAATACATCCTCAGCTGGATAGAAAATCGTTCGCGGTAAATAAAAATTCCGGACTAATAAATAACTAGACATGCGCTTTAAAACAATTCTAAACCAGTTCGGTTCTGGTTCGGAATCAGTTCATTACTAGACCCGCGAACAAAGCTATTATTCAGAAGTGTTACCGGCTATATTTTACTATAGGGATATTTTCTTTGTTAGCTGCTTACGGCAGCTGTAAGCACTTTCACTTTTTGACAAATCAATGACGTCAGTCTTACAGCAGCTCACAGCGGTTGTTAGCGGCGTCGGGAGATGTCTAACAGGATGAAAAAACAAGGAGGGGAAAATACCTAGCCAAATTTGAGGTTAAAAGTTAAACAAAATTGACTTAATGTATACTAATAACAATAACAATAGTATGTGTGAGAAACCATGTGAAGGATTAAATTACCTGCCATTAAAGATATTGCGTATTTTGTTTTAAAACTGGAGTTGCCATTTTTTAGGATATATTATTATTATTATTATTATTATTATTATGTCATTTGTCATTGGCGGTACGCGCTTTTATTTTTTCGATTCACATTAAAATGACGTCAGCTGTTAGACAAGCTTGTTAGCAGCTGTAAGACAGAAGAATTAGAAAAATATCCCCTATGATTAAACGATGTTCAGTTATAACCGACCCACGAAGTGGAGCACGGGTCTGCTAGTATGGTATAATATGAACTTTTTGCTAAGAATAAAGCAAGGAATCAATTCTTGAAGTTAAGGACCAAATTTTTTTCTAACACCCTGTATAAAATGTTTGTTTCATCACCTTATATTCTTGAAAACGGTTTTTTATTGTTTAAGGAATATTTAAAAGTTTTTAGACATTAATTTTTATACTCTAGAGAACCCAAAACTGTTTTTAATTTTTTTTTCTTAACGATTCAGGCATAATTTGATTTTTATATAATTTTTCAGCATTTTGCATGTCAATCTTATTTTAATTTTTTAATGTAAGACATTCATGCCATTAAAATACACATAGATAATAGATAGTTAAATCGCATGTTTAAATAAAAACTATGGCATGTCGTTTTATCTCTGCTTTGGCCTAAGTATACAAACAAATACATTTTTGTAATAAAACAATGCGATCGATTTTTACTATTTATTTTTTATTTTAAATTTGTCTAAAAATGATTTTGTAGCCAATGCCTGTACAGGGTGTCAAAAATTTCACTGGTCTGCAATAGCAATTTATGTAAAAAAGTATCGCTTTATGCACTTTGGAAGTGGGAAGTTTGAGAGTACGAGCCGTTAGACAAGTGCGGCAATCCCATGAGTAAAAAAAATACTATATACATGTGTTACATACTATATTTTTTCCACGACCGTATAAAAATTTCCCAAAATACCATTTTATACATGTTTTATTTATCTAAACTTAATAATTTTAATTTTTGCGACACAGCCATTATATTGCAACAAAAATCATATCCACCTTATTTTTTTAAGAGAAAATTATCCACTTTATAACTATGCATTTATTATTCATTTTTAGAAAATTGTAGGTACTTACTTTTTGTAGAAATAATACTAAAACAGTATAAATTCCTTTTCAATTTCTTAGTCATCCAAATTCATTATTACTATTAATTCTCAATAATTTCCAATAATTTAATTGGCAAACTGTAAAAGTTTAAAACTAGTGACACATGAACTAAAAGAAATAATCACGAAATCAAAGGTAACTTCACCGTTTGGTTTAGTTGATGTCGCGCTTACTGTTACATTGCATATATTGATATTTAGGATTATTGTATAGGCATTGAAACAAGACACTAATTCAAAGTGTGAAAAAAAGCTTCGAAGTGTTAAAAAAGTAACTTTTTTTTAACATTCTATGTAGTGTACTAGAATGGAGTACTTTAACCTTATGTTAACGATTAAAAAAACAGCATTTTTTAAGGGTCGTGGAAAAATAAATTAAATAGTCTATAAGCTTGTTATTGGTTGCATTTTACTTTGTAGTTTTCTTTCTTTTCATTTTTTAAGGGTTTTACGGCAAATTAACCAACAAAAATCTGCAAGCATTGCTTCTTAACATTTCTCGTTTTATCACTTTTTTATTATGGAATGTCTTAATTAAACCTTTAACCAAATTTATCAGTTTCCGTTCGTTCTCTGTCGTGGTAGGACGTTGGAAGGGAGTCCATGCGACTCTCACGTGCTCTCGTGCATGAAGGATGTAGAAGACGTTCTGATGCCCCGAGGAAGATAGAAAACCCACCGCTGAATTTGAGAAGGCATCTTTTTTCAGGAACTAGGCGCTGTGAGTGAAGATTCCTATAACCTGATGTTTTCTGTTTGGCGTGCTGCACGAGGTGTTTTCCAATGACGGAAAATGGCGGCGGGCCTCGCGGAGGGGGGTCAGCACTGAAAGAAACCGGTTATGCGCGATACCAGTAGCAGCTCCAGGAAAGATGGCCGAAATTCATGCCACTTTATAAGTACAAGATTAAATAAATAGGGAAAGAATCGGAAATTTTTGGGAGCTACAGAGCTTGACTATCCAGATTTTCCCCCGAATGTGCTGGTAAATTGGACTGAAAGAAACCAGAGCCAAGAATAAATAAACCAACCAACCAACCAGGTTCATCTAATCTAATTCAGGCTAGCAAGGAAGCAAATTAAAGAAAAGTTTGAAAACGCATTTTAAGAGACACGTTATTTTATTTTAGAGTATTATTAGAAAATCAAAGTTTTTAAATAATTTGTTGGTAGTTTTTATGTTTTTATTTAAAAAAAATTGTTGTACCATTCCGCAATACCATTATAGAGTCTTTTTTACCGTAATCCAACATAATTTAATAATTAGTGTTCTTTATGAGCTTTCGAATTTGCGAGTCTACAATGATAATTTTTTTATTATCTATACTAATATAC
>JACEGR010006553.1:0-59355 GCA_014170235.1 Listronotus bonariensis | reverse complement strand
AGGGGAAGGTGTTGTACCTCTGGACGCATATACCTCTGGACAAATTGAATTAACAGCTATCTGGTGGGCTGATAACCAACTTCATAAATTAAATATAAAGAACAATACAAATTGAGCTAATAGATGTCGCCCTAAGTCATTTCCTCGTTTAAACGCCTGTCCAGACTTGTATTTCTATTTAACGCTGTGTAGAGTAAATTTTAGTGCTCCAAAGTTTTCTAATTTAATTTGTTGTTATTTAGTGATTGGGAGTTTCTTTATAATCAAGGTAAGTACTTATATTATTGTTGTTCCATATGTAAAAAATTAATATCTAAATGTTACCTATAGCAAAAAATACCGACATATTTTTAAAAAATGTACCTAGGTTGTACCTTTGGACAACAAATTGCACGTACCTCTGGACAAGTCCAGAGGTACAAGCAATTTGTTTATATAGCATTTAGGTTTAAAATTTAATACTAAAGTAGTTTAAATTATTTGTTGCATTTTTTAGAAATATGCCCCGCAGCAAAGTAGGTAAGAAGCGGCCACCAATTGACCCGCAAAAATTAAAAATGGCGGTAAATGCCGTACTTAACGAGAATATGAAGTTAAGGCATGCAGCTGAAGTTTTTAATGTAACTAAATCCACGCTATGTGTTTATGTCAACAAACATAAAGAGTCAGGCAAAACCGATTTTACATATATGCCCTCAAATGCCGTGAAACAAGTTTTTTCCAAAGAAGAAGAAATGGAATTAGAAGGTTATTTAAAAAAGCGGCTAAGATGCAGTACGGGCTTACAAAAAGGAAGTGCTCCCATTAGCTTACTCATATGCCATTCAAAATAATAAAAAAATACCCCAAAACTGGCAAAACTCCAAGGCGGCAGGTAGGGAATGGCTAAGAAGTTTTCAAAAAGGCATCCTTCAATCAGTCTGCGAACACCAGAATCCACTAGCCTGGCACGATCTACCAGTTTTAATAGGAATAATGTTTCAACATTTTTCGATAATCTTCGTACCCTTCTGGAGAAATACAAATTTGGACCTAGTCAGATATACAACATTGATGAAACTGGTAAAGTCACTAAAAATATTCATGAATGTCCTTTACTAAAAAAATTTCCTATTTTAGGCAATACCAACGTCCACAAGCCACCAAAAATTTTTGCGCCAAAAGGGATCAAGCAGTTAGGCAGTATGACATCGGGTGAAAGGGGATTTAACGTTACCATGATATCAGCAATTAATGCTGTGGGAAATCAGGTGCCACCCATGCTTATATTCCCCGAGTCCATTTTAAAGAATATATGTTGAATAAGGCCCCTCCTGGGACTATTGGAGCAGCTAATCCATCAGGCTGGTCAAATGAAACACTTTTCTTCGAATACATGAAACATTTTATAAATGAAGTCAAGCCATCTAAAGAAAAGCCAATTCTTGTCATATTTGATAACCACGAAAGCCATATCAGTATCCCAGTTATAAATTTAGCTAAACAAAATGGTGTAGAATTATTGAAATTTCCACCTCACACGTCACATAAATTACAGCCGTTAGATCGAACGGTTTTTGGACCTTATAAAACCTATTATAACCAGGCTGTAAACGATTGGCTTTTACAAAATCCAGGAAAGCCACTTACGCTGTATCAGATTTCAGAAATAGTTGGGAAGGCTTATCCAAAGGCTTATGTGCCTCAAAATATCATAAATGGATTTGCAGCTACTGGCATTTGTCCTTTTAATGCAGATATTTTTAGGCATGACGAATTTCTTCCCTCTTACGTAACTGATCGCCCAGCACCCAATAATCCAGTTATAAACCAAAATGAAAGTCTTAATGGTGCTACATCTCCACAACCTGGTCCAAGTTGTAAAAAAACTTTATTTCACCTGAAGATATTAGGCCTTTTCTAAAAGCAGAGCAGAGAAAATCAACAGGGGGACGGAAAAAGGGGAAAACAAGAATTTTAACATGGACACCAGAAAAAAATATGATTGAAGAGGAAAAAATGCAGAGAGAATCGAAAAAAGAAATGTAACGAAAATTACAAGAAAAGTGTTAGCTGAAAGTTCAGATGAGGAGGAATCCTTACCTACAACAGAAAGTGACAGTGAAAGTTCTGATAACAGAGAAGATATACCTGAGACAGAATCAGACATTTCTTCAGGACATTTTATTTTGGTCAAAATTAAAGGCAAGAAAAATGTGCAACATTTTATTGCTGAAGTGTTAGAAGTTTTATCTGATGATTATTTTAAAATTATGTATTATAAAAACGCTACACAACCAAAAAAATTTTCAAAATCTGAAAAAGAAATTTATGATATTCCATCATCCGACATTGTAAGAAAACTACCAACGCCTAAGTGTGAAGGAGGATCTGAACGACAGATTTCACTCATATCCTTTAATGTAGATTTTGAAGCTTATAATTTAGGTTAATAGGGAAAACTAGCTGCAGTTTAGAATTTTTTGGTTCATTTAATGTAACATTTGCACTTTTGCAGAATAAATTGGTAACAAAAAGTAATAAACGTTTTTTTTAACTTATTTTAAAGTTTGTCCAAAGGTACAAGTATGCAGTCCAGAGGTACAATGCATACATGTACCTCTGGACACTTTGTAGCTCTACTAAAAACAAGAGTTAATAAAATTTCGGTTACATATTTTATTCTCACTATATTAAAGAATAGTGTAAAAAAGATGTTTGTTTTTAATGGTTTATGAGTTGTTTTCCTCAATACTATATTTTAAGATATATTTAATATTATATGAATTTTGTCCAGAGGTACAACACCTTCCCCTACCTTGTTCATCAGTTTCAATGCAATCCCATAAATCTTCATGCATTAGGTACATTTGCATTAGAAACTTCCAGTTGCTATAATTAGATGAACCTTCTAGTTTCTCCATGGACGGTAAAGCACCTTGGGAACTCATTTTTGTTAATCTATTTGCAACTTGAAATCTTGATTGTTCGTAGTTATTTGGTAATCAATTTACTATGCCAAATCGTGGAATATCTTATCACTAATGAAGAATTATAATTTTAGAGTCACTCTGGGCCCATAACCAATTAGAAATTTAACTGAGAAACTTTTTAATAAGACAAAATAATATGAAGGCGATGACACATATAAAAACTTTTATTGACACTCTTTAAAAATTAACAATTACAATATCAATAGGTATAAAATAAAGGTAATAACAATAATGTTTACATACTGGTTAATCACATGTATTTCTAACAGAATGCTCCCCACCCGGTGGCCGAATGCTCCCTAGGGGTGGGGCGCATTCGGCCACTTGTAACTTTTTTTGGGATTTTTTTAGTACCTAAACGGTCGAATATTTTAATATTTTTGCATTTGTTATGTGGGTAATAGTCCAACAGAGGTAATAAATATCTTTTCTTGGGTAATTGCTCATTAAATATAATTATTTTTGCAAAAATAAAATAAGGGGCCGAATGCTCCCCGCCTTCCCCTATAACAATTTACCTTTTTGTTTGAATTTAATTTTTTTTGTGTAGTATCCAATTTACCCATAAAAAATCCTAACCTAAAAGGCTAGGTTAGAATACATCCTCAGTTGTATAGAAAATCGTTCGCAGTAAATAAAAATTCCGAACTAATAAATAACTAGATATGCGCTTTAAAACAATTCTAAACCAGTTCGGTTCTGGTTCAGAATCGGTTCATTACTAGACCCGCGAACAGAGCTATTATGTTGTTGATATTTTTATGAAGATATTTTTTACTTGCGCGCCTTGTCGGCTTTTTAAAAAATAAACAGTCAAACGTTCCAGCCGCTTTGTATCCAACACAAGATTTTTACTATTTAAAAGTAGTTTTATTGTAGTTTAGTTAATATGTAGCACCTTTTGGAAAAACAAATTGGAGTAGTAAAGAGGGATGAGGACAGACAAATAAAACCACTATTGTATTTATTCTAACGTTTCGTGGCTGGATTGCCACTTTATCAAGGGCCTATAATTAAAAAAGACACATTACAAAACTATTTCCTCACATGGACCCAATAATTTACAACAAAAAAAAATATATTGACAGGCAGGAGAGGCGAAGAAATAACTTATCAGGACGTCATAGACAGCATTAAAGTCAGCAATTAGATATAACTTAAAATTCTTAAAAAGTGGAAAGTTATTTGTCTGAAAATTAAATTATGAACAATAAAAAATTATCAAAAAAATTATATATAAAAAGAAAAATAAAGTTATTTAATCCGGAATCGACCTCGGGTCAAGTGTAACTTTTTTTTCTTGAAAATATTAAAGTTTGTTCCACCCTCAATACATGCGCACTTTTATTGGTAATACTTGAGTTTTAGTTCTATGAAACGATCAGTTTTTTTCTTGTCACTAAAATACTTCTGGCTTTTCTTTTCCAAAAGATGTAGGTAGGTACATACATATTTTTTAATTTATGAAGAACTTCGACAAAATCTTTTAGGTGAAAAACATGTCTCCCAGTTTTATAGTTGTTTGTTGATCGATAATAAAAATGGTATTTACCAAAAAAAAATAATTATCAAAGTAAGGTTAAATATACGTATTATTTAGCGGTTTTCAATAGTTATTATAAGCAAAACCGCCGGATGGTGGTTTTTTTAATATAATAAGTAAAAACCGTCGGTAATAACAAATTAATTATAGTTTTCGGCGGTTTTTATGTACGTAGATATAAAAACCACCGGACAGCGGTTTTTTTCTTAAAATACAGGTAAAACCGCCGGTGGTCGTTTAGCCAGTACCTTAAAAATTACATTCAAATATACAAACTGATTTATTTACACAAAACTTTTTTAAAATAATTATATGTTAAGGGTGAAAATTTTACATATTTTAAAATTTAATATATAAAGACAGCTAATGAACTGTCAAAACAGCCAAAAGTCACAGAAATGCTCGTTATCGCGGAAATTTTTTTCTTTTAAATAAACCAATTTGCATATTTGAAAGTTATTTTTCATCCTAAATATCTTTTTCGCGCACTACTTGTCGTGTGCACGGAGACCACGCCCACTGGCGAGCTTCTACAAGTCCCTTTGATGTGTGTCGAAAATACCGCTTCCTACGCGAACCCTGGCCAGCACCAACGTCGGCTTTGCTTTGCCATATGTTTTGCATACGCTGCGCGAACGTTGGAACAAGCGGACATTGGCCAAGGCTTGACATGTCGTCTGTAGCCGGCTTGATATGGTGTTTGATTCCTAACTTAAGTTTTTGACTGTATAATAGCTTCCTAAGAGCAACAACTCTTTAATAGCATTAAAATTGTAGTAATGTAAGTATCTGACCTTACTTTAATACAAATTAGACAAAAACGAATTTTTCATACAAAACACCAACGCAGATTTTAGCGATTTGGCCATTGCCATGAATCATAATGGATTTTATTTTTTTAATGAAAACCGTTCTTCGTGTGAAAAAATATTAAGCAACCAAATTATTCAATAAGTAAATAAATATTTCAAAAATAATATTTATTCGAAAAAAGCAATGGCGTGCCATTTTTTTTTTTCTTAAAATTCAATCCAAATTGTGTTCGAACGCCTTTACAGCAAAAAATGTAATGTAATAGGCAAAAGATGTGTACCAAATTTTGTGAAAATATCTGGAGTGGTAGGAAAGTTATGATAAAAGAAGGCATTTTTTCTTAAAACTTTCACACCCTGAATTTTGGAAAGAAAGCAATTTCAGGTATAACTTCATTTAAATAAATTTCTTGTTTTTTTTTGCATTTTATACCGTGTTAAAAGGAGAGTGCTAACTTAAAAATAATCCTGCATAAAGCCACGAAAAGGGGTTATGATTCTTATATATTTTCCCGTCCAACGGTTCTTTTTGTTAGAAAATTTAATTTGCTTCCTTTTGACCCCGTGATTTTGTTATAAACAATTTTCGTTGATTTACTGACGTGTCTATTAGTTTAGGTTAGTGGACCAATACATTTAGAATAACGATGACACAAAAAATCCGACATTATACATTTTTTCATAGCAGAATAATTTTTAACGGAATTCATTATGAAAATCACTAAAACGCCTAACACAAGCTGCAGAATGACTTTTTATTTTTTAATGCATTCATTCAATAAATTATAAAACATAATATACTAACTGCAATAACAGCAAGCGAATTATGACAATGTGGTCTTAAAGGATTCAAAAATATATGGAGGGCGCTGAATCTAAATTCCCTAACATACAGTGTGTAATTTAATTGATGGCTAAAAATACAGGATATGGTTCCTTAGCTTATTTTAGGAAGAAGAGTTCATATGAATATATGTCATAAACTTCTTAACTTTTAAGATACAGGGTGTTAAAATTTTCCAGAAACCAAAAAATTCAAAAACACTTATTTTAGTAAAAACTGTTATACTGAATATAAACCCTATTTAAATAGGTATTTATTATTTTGGTTACATAATTACTAATTAAAAATTATAAAACCTAATTTTTAAAAGAAAAAAATCCCGCAATGCTTCTTTTATGGTCTAAAAATATGCAATTAAGTAAATTTTAGTTTTTTTTCTCTTAAACTAAACAAGATACCGAAAAAATGAAGAGACATAAAAGCAGTACACTCTTTCAAATAAAAAAAAGAATTTTTAAAAGCCCACAAACACTAGAGTA
The DNA here is from genome assembly GCA_014170235.1 of Listronotus bonariensis. Classification (NCBI taxonomy): domain Eukaryota; kingdom Metazoa; phylum Arthropoda; class Insecta; order Coleoptera; family Curculionidae; genus Listronotus; species Listronotus bonariensis. Next base: position 52,705 of record JACEGR010006553.1, on the reverse strand, counting down.
TTCGCGTAACATACACACAAAAAAAATTGAATTGAAAACTTTCTCGTTTTTGAAGTCGGCTAAAATATTTTTTTTTTTCGAAAGAGTGAACTCACCAAGAAACATGTTTGTTTGTAGCGCATCACGTTAACTTTCAAGCCTCTATTCCAATTATTTATGCATCACCAGTTTTAAACACACTGTATACATTTTTTTTTGGTCTCTTAACGTATCTTGTTTAAATAAATGACGAAAATGTCCCAACAAGTAGGTATTTTCCGAAATGCTTTGTCATTAGATAATGGCTTTAAAATAATTTTATTTACAAGTACAAATAAAAGTAAATCACTAATATAAAAACAAACGAATGTTCACTACTTTATATTTTATCTGAAAATTGACATTAAATACGCTGGAATAATTTATATTTTTATTTTCCGATAAAAATGAAATAAAAAAACTAATTAATACACCTACTGACTAAACAACGACCGATTACTATTTTTAAGAACGTGCAGTGTTGTTTTAGAGACGCCAATGAAAATATTTTGAGAATACCTGTACTAATATTTTAATTACTAAGTTCAATTATGTTTATACAGGGTACTCAACAAGATTTAAAACAAATGATAGTTTTGTTTTTGGTATTGAGATATTTAAAAAGAAAGGTTTTTAGCAATCATGTTAAGTATAACAGGGAACACAAAAAAAAACGTTATGACAAATGTAACGTGACTGTTATGATGGCAAGTTTTAAAAAAGTAATATCTAATGTCAAAATTATATTTTATAAATACAGAATGTCGTAAAAATTACATGTTCTCTCAATATTTATATTGCTCTTTAAAAAATAGAAAATAAGCATAAAACTTAATTCTACACAGCTTTATTTGATAAGTTTATTTTATGAAATAACCTCATTTTTATACAAAAACAGACATATTGATTCATATTTTTTACTCTATTAAAAATCAATATACAAGGTGTCTGACGACGAACTGAGGCGATTAATTTCTTAAAAAGTAGGCCTTGAAAATTTTTAAAAATTTGACAACATTAGTCAGTAGGGGGCATACGAATCTGGCGCTTCCGGTTAGGCCAGAAGTTGATGCCAACCATCCTTATTTTAAATGTGACACCCTGTTATAGGTATGCCGGGAAATTTTAAGTAAAGGAAGCAAGTTTTAAAAACTTACTTAAACTTACCTATTTGTATTTTCTCAATGACGTCATCACGTTATAAATTAATCTTTCCAAATAATAATTATATTTCAAAGGATAATGTTTAGTATTCTTGTTTTAGAGGAAGCACAGCATCCACGGCTTCCAAGGACTGTACGCCAATACACCCTGTATATTATTTGTTTTTTAGATTCTACTTAAAATTCTAAACATATTTTATAGCTAATATACAGTGTGTCCAAAATTGGTAGAGAATGTATTAGGATATTGGATTCTACAAGAGACGGAAAGAAGGTTAAATGGGGACTGTTGTGGGTCAATTAACCATTAATCTAATGCCGTTTTAATAAAGGTTGTGTCTTGTTTAATGTTTGAGGTACTTTAAAAAAACTGAAAATGTGAATTCTTAAAAAAATGCTATAACTTTTTTATTTCAAATAAGTTTTAAAATCTGTAAAAACATTATTGGGGCAACTTTTTAAGAGCAATGCATTTTTGTGTTCAGATTTTAATTTCAACGTTTCGGTTTTGAGATACCAACATCAACTTTTGTATTTCTGTCCCTTTTAAAATAACAAAGCTGTCATCAACTTCCGGTACAACCAAAAGTGCTGAAGCTGTGAAAACATTTTATTCGTATGCCTACCACTAACCTTATAATGTTGACCAATTTTTATAATTTTCAAAAGCCTACATTTTCAGAAATAGATCGTCGCGGTTCGTCGTGGAGCAACCTGTTATCATACGGTCCTACTAGACATGACAACTAAACCTTATTATTACCTGATACTCTTGAAACTGCTTCTACTATGTCACAGCGAAAAACATGGCACTGAAAAATGGCAGATTCTTGAGTGTCACCATGGGACCAAGTGAAAGCAAAACAACTGGCTTCTTTGCTATCCACCGAACCCCTTGCATAGAACAAAATCCGGTGTATTTCGTAGCGGGAGATCACAGAATTTGTAAGTGCGTCATATAACCTAAAACATAAACAAATATTTAATATTTTTTCCCGATACACATAGGGTGTCCGACTATTCAGGCTGTTACAAATTCGAGGAACACCATAAGGATCTCGGAAACTGTAAGAGATACAGGGTTGATTAAATTGGGGCAAAGTTGCATATTTTTTGCTTAACAATACTCCGTTTTAAAAATTTGCAGCCGTTCCGAAATTATCCAGCAAAAACCGAAATTTTGCGAAACAGTTTTTATTTTTTCTCGGTTTATTTAAAGAGATATTTTAAAACAAACGACACATTAACATTACCACTTTTTCTGTTCTACAAAATGATGTCACTAAATTTAAGATCCGACGTTTCGTGTTTGAGCCACCATCATCAACTTTGTTTTTTTAAATAGGCGGAATATTTGGTTTTAAACTTAATAAACTCGTAATTTAATTCTAAAACCAACGATATATCACACTTTACATTTATGTGACGTTTCGAACAGAAAACCATCATCATTCACCATTTCGCCATTACAAATATCCCACAAACCTCATACTTACCTACAAAATTTCCGTTTACAGATAAGTATGCATTCATTTTTTTATGACAGGCTACGATAAAGTTGATAGAGGCGTTTGATTAAATTAAATGCTTTATTTTATTACGTATAAGTAAATGTATGTAAATTACCGTAATCCTTGTAGCTTATTAGTTAAATTATAAATAAATAAATGTTTAAAAGAAATAATAATGAGTAGTAATAGAAATAATTGGATGCATCCTTACCTTTAAATGGAAATTTCCAAAATCGTTTGGAATAAAAACATAATTTTTAATGAAAAAATAGTCGATGGTGGTTTTTGGTTCGAAACGTCGCATAATTGTCAAGTGTGATATATTGTTGTATTTAGAATTAAAATACAGGTGTATTAAGTTTAAAACCAAATATTTCGCCCATTTAAAAAACAAAGTTGATGATGGTGGCTCAAAGATGAAACGTCGGATCTTAAATTTAGTGACATCATTTTATAGAACAGAAAAAGTGGCAATGTTAATGTGTCGGTAGCTTTAAAATATCTCTTCAAATGAACCGAAAAAAATAAGAAGCCTTTCGCAAAATTTCGGTTTTTGCCCTAATTTAACCAACACTGTATCTCCTAGCTTTTCCGAGATCCTAATGGTGTTCCTCGAATTTGTAACAGCCTGTATTTTGACCCATTTTGATCGCGAATAACTTAATAAAGATATCCAGATGCAGTTTTCAGAAAAAGCCTTTATTTTTTTTAGTTTTTTAACAAATTCCTCCATTTGGTTGTTGGTTAAATGGACAATGTATATTTTTCTAGAATCTTAAAATTCAATCTTTGCCTTTTAAAAAATGTAACATAAGCTATGGTTATTTAAAAAATAACAGATTTATTGGTTTCTAAAAATTGACTGCATGGCATTTAAGAGCATTATTTGACAATGAAAATTTGTTACACTCAAAGATCAATAAATCTATTATTTTTTAAAATAACCATACCTTATGTTACATTTTTAAGGGGAAAGAAAGAATTTTACAGTTTTTCTAAATTTTCGGACACATTAAAAGTCCTATGAAAAAAGGTTAAATGACAAAGTTGTAGGCAATGTAAAGATCTACAACTTTTGTATTTACGTTTTTTACATAAGCTCAAAATTTTTGTGAAACATTCAAATAACCAAGTTTTTGGTTTTTATTTTTATCGTTTACAAAAACTAAATTATTTTTACAAAATTATATAAAAACGTAGGTACCTTTGAATGTCCCAAATACACTATATTTTTTTGTTTATAATATTTTTTTTTATTACATTATTTTCACCTAATATAAAAAAAGTATTTTTATAGTACAGGAAATAAAGCTCTAAAAAGGCAAAACTGGCAATTCTTTGATCCTGCATGGATTGACTTAAAATTTTAACAGAAGGTAGGGAATAGCCCAAGGATCAACACCTATATAGAACCAAAGGGCGCCCAATTCTAGGGGTGGACGCCATCCCCCTAGAGGGTAATTTTTTTATTACATTTTAACCACAGAAATCAATCGCAAAAGTGACTATTAGCAAAAAATGTTCTATACTTTGTTTTCATGACCCTAATATTTTTCAAGTTATTTACGATTGAAAGTACCTAACAATTTAATCAAAAAAACTGTAAAAAGCAAAATTGTAGGTTTTAAAACGATAAAATTATTTTGTTCTAATTTTTTCTGTGATCAATACAAACTGAGATACGGAGTGATAAATGTTAGCTTTTTCGTTAAATATAAAATTTAATAGATTCAAAGTCAAATAATAAGAAAATGCTGCATTTTTCGAGAAATATTGATTAACCTTTTTTAAAGTTCATAATCACATTTTTCTTTAAAAAAGAAGAAGTTTTTAGTGTAAAAATTGAGTGAGTTATGATAAAAATAACATCAGTAACTAATTTTTCCTACGAAAAAATCAATAAAACAACCCCTAGCTATTCCCCTAAATAAAGCAGACCTATAATATTTTACAATTCTCTTAATACATGTATTCATAATACGTCCAAAGTTTAACCAATTTAAAATGTCTAATTTCAAAACTATTATGTAGATTTTTATGCTCCGAAGTGGCCTATTTGAATTTTTCGAAGAAAAATTAATTGGCTTTGTAACGTATCCCCTTCATTTTTAATGATAGTTTTTTAAAACGTTTTTGTAGGGTTTTTAAGAGCCTTGTACTCTGTAAGTAAGATTCCTTAAGATACCTTGGTTTTTAGAGGGGTTAGGTTTAAAGGGCTTAAAAGGGTGATGCTTGTTCGTAAATAGAGGGTTTTAAACGACTACATCCCGCCAAATATTCACTTTCCTATCTCCAGTATTTTCGGAGTTATTTAGAAAAAAACAGTGAGAAAATAAAATTGTAAATAATCTTTTTCACTTTAAGGTTAAATTTTCCTGAAATTAAGCATTTAAAATTGGTCAACCTTCTTGGATATTTTATATATACATGTGTAAAGAGAACTGAAAAAGGGTAAAGGTAATTTTTAATTAAGTAGGAGGTAATTAAAAACTTGTGTTAATTGATTTTTTCGTCGAAAAAAATAGATACTGACCTTATTTTTATTATAACTCACTCAATTTTTATGTTAAAAACTTTTTTGAAAAAGAAAGGTATCATTAGGTACTTCAAAAAGATTTTATGAGTTTTCTTTAAAATATGCAGCATTTGTCCGTTATTTTACATTAAATCTACCAAATTTCACATTTAAGGTAAAAAGGTAACCATTAACACGCCGTATATATACGTATTTGTCGTAGAAAAATTAGAATAAAATAGTTTTGTGGGTTTTTAGAACTCTACAGTTTTTATTAAAATACATAAGTTTCGAGTTATTCGCGAAAACACCATTAAAAACGTCGTTTTTTTGTCGAAATATTATTACTTTCAATCGCGAATATCTTGAAAAGTATACGTTTCATTAAAAAATATAAAGAACATTTGTTTCATGAAACCCTAAGGCTAAACACATGTTTCAAAATCGGACTAGATGGGTTACGTGATTGTAACCCTTACGATTTTTGGCACGATGTTTAAAGACTAGCATGTAAAACATTGTTGTCCTAGTCCCAGTCCGATACTCGAACCATTTGACATTGACAGGCTGGGTTAAAGCGCCGATTCAATAAATGGCGGTATGAATATTCGTGGTAGATTCAGCAAAAGAAACCTCCCTAAAAAGGTTTTAAAAGTGTTCTTATTATGAAGTCAATTTTATTACTGGCCCAGGGACTATTACACAAAGTTAACTTATCGGTCACCATGCCGATTCTGAAGATTTTTTGCATATGGAAGTTTTTGGGACCTTCAACACGAATCAATTTTTTTCTAACTAACTTTTTATTTATGTTGCCTTTAAGTAGACTAACCTCAAAACAAAGTTTTTCTAAAATTCCTCCTTCTTGAAACTGATTACCATCAATACACCGATTGAGCACTTACATATTAAACAAAGACACTAAAATTTACAATACTTTAATGTTTGGTTTCACTTAATAATACCTCACGCAAATCATTTTAAAAACCGATAAATATATCCCTTAAAAAATGCCACTTTCAGTTTCTGAAATATCGAAATTCTTGCAGTAACATTCTGTCATCATTTTCATTATTTGTAAATAACACCTAATAAACAACTTCAAAAGATACAAAACCACAACAGATAAAATTAAAAAAACTGTAAACATTATATCCAAATATTTACTGCAATTTTTATGGGCAATAATATGTGACGTGATTGGTTTTGTTTTTAATACAACATATTAAAAACATAAGAAAGTTCCTAAATTGACATACCCGTTAAGTAAACCTATGCCTAAAACGCTGCTTCGTGCGCATAATATATCTTTTAAATAAACTTTATAAAAATAACAAATTCAAAATAAAATAAAAAAATAGTGAAAAATATTAATACAAAATATCAAATAGGGTATCTGTTGATCAATTACTATTAAAAATTGTTATTCATAAAAAAGAAAACATTTTATTAAGAACGAGATATGAAAGATGCCGAGTTCATATAAACAGGGGTCCGGAAATCCCAAACACACAAAAATCGTTTTTTTTGTTAATAGTTTAAATATCCCTCATCCGTCTTTAAAAAAATTGGCAGTGTTATATTAAAATTAAAAAGGCTTATTTAGATCTTATTTGATTAAATTTACTTATTTCAGTGCGGTACTTCAATAAATATTTCTGAGAAAAAAAATGAATTAGACAAGTAAAAATAATTTTTTGAACTCCTAAACCTTAGCCTAGGTTTTATTTTGTATTGATTAGTTTTCAAGAAAATTTTGGAAATTTTTTAAAAACACATAATTCAGGAAAATTCGTTAGTTTAAATGTTAATGGTATTTAATTTAGTGTTTGTGGTTAAGGATATATAATTAATAATATAACAATATTAAAAATAATTTCAAAAAGGAAATATTCCCTATGTTTTTTGTGTAGTCCAGGGGTATGGGGATTTAATTTTTTCTTCTCAAAAATTAAACAGAACAGGAACAAAACAAGAGATAAAAAAAGCTGCTCCCGCACTTTGTAATTCGATAGAAAGAAGAAATAGGCAGGAAAGAAATTTCCTTTCTATTTTTGTCTTTACTCTGTATAATTCTTTCTAAATAATTCGTAAATCTTCGGCAGTGGAAAAATAACAGACCACTGGACCTGAAAACGTGTTACACTTGTTATTTCTTGAAAAATATTTTGTTTTTTTTTTACATAAGTTTCATTTATTTGGCATATTTACTCAGATTTTAATCAGTCCAAGTCCAATAAATTTCCGGATTTTAATAGTTTATCTTTTGCTTAATAAAAATGAATCTAGCTTTTTTTTATTTTGTATAAAAATTATAGAGAAGAAAAAACAGCGACAAGATTTTGTATAAAAATGAGAAAGTTAGCGAGATAATATATAATATAATATAATATTATTAACTCCTTTGAATTAGCACAAGCTAAAATTAAGTGGTGTTTTAGATTGCATAGATTTAATTTAAAAAAATAATAATTAGTAAGCTTAAACGTCGTAAATGTTAAAGTTTAAACAAAATACAATATAACATAAACAAATATATTATTTCCACAAAACACTAAATAATTTTTTTGTATTATTGCGATCACAAATTGCAATGTCGTCAATGTTCCCGCAAACACCCCTTATAAAAGAATGTAAACAAACGTTCAGCAGGTAAGAAAAGCGAGATCACTTTATACAAAACGCCATACAATAGAACAGGATAAATGACAAGAAAGATTCAAATCGCCTTTCTATTTCCGGCCGTTCGTGTTGTCCATTCGTGAGTGCGGAACGAGCCGAAAGATTTTACGGGGTCCGAAATAGACAGGAAATAAAAAATAGAGAGTACAGGCTCTGTATTTTTTACCTGCTAAGTGGTGACATTGTCACCATATTAGAACTGACATTAGTTCTTTTTGCAAAAACCAATGACCTTTTATCCTTTACAGTGAATAGTCTAAACAAAAAACCCTTCAATTTGATATCTGATGGTTGTCTTTTAGGTTCTGGACCATGCAAAACTTTTTAAAAGAATAAGTTTTTTCCAAAAAGTAATAAAAATGTTTTCCATATGACGCCAACTTACATAGACACACTGTATGGAATAATGTTGGGTAATTGTTTACAAACCGGACGCAACGCCGATTTTAAAGAAATTTGGTATTGAGTTTTTGGCACACACGTGACTACGAATTTGAAAGATTTTTTTGGACACGTTTTTTGTCGAGACATTCATCATCAGACTTAAATAGGAAACTAACCCAAATTCATCATATTCCACCTTCTTTTTGCACTCAATTCTTGAGTTTTCTGCTAAATTGGCACTGATTTCCACCTCCTAAAAACCCATTTTTCTATTTATTTTACCCATTTTTTCCATAAAATTGTAAAGTTTCACTTTACTGCGATTGAAATGATTGGAAGTTAAGCTTTGCAATATTATGGAAAAAACGGATAAAATAAATAGAAAAATGGGGTTTTAAGAGAAGGAAATCAAATATTGAGTACCAATTTAGCTTAAAATTAAGAATTGTTTGCAAAAGAAGTTGGGAAAAATAGTGAATTTATGTTTCCTATTCAAGTCTAATGATGAATATCTTGAGAACGTCAATGCGTCAAAAGAAAAAAATAGATTCGTAATCGACGCCCCAAAAAAACCCATATAGCAAATTTCATTTAAATCGACTATGCGCCCGGTTTGTAAGCAATTACACAATATTAAAAAAATATAAATTAAAATCTAAAAATACTTACACTACAAGTCCCTGACTGGATAACGGAACAGAAACCGATACTTTTATGCCTTGTTCAACACTTTGTTCGTTTAATATCCCCATGTTCCTGTGAATTTCACATTCAGACTTGGGCGCATTTATCTGGGCAGCTCCCAGATATGTTACTCCAGCGAAAATGGTGCAATCTTGATCCACATCTGAAACTTTTTAGGAAACATTTCGGGAAGTTAGCGGTTGCAAAAGCGACAAGCTAAGCTATGCTACAGGTATACAAGAAATCTATCGATAAGTTTTTAGTTTTATTTATAAAATCTTAATATATGTATCTAGCTTCACTTGAAAATTTAGGTCATCTTAAGTTTTATAATCTACTTTATTTAAATAAAGCAATGGCGACTTCTGGGGATACAAATTAAACCAATGATTTTTAAAACCAAAACATTAAATTATATCAGTAGTTTTCAACTTGGCAAGTAAAAGTGACAATTCTAATCAAATTTGAAGGATGCCATATTACACAAGGTTAGTTCTGATCAGGCAGAAAAAAAAGCTAGCCCTATTTGAGATTAAAAAAACTGTTTTTGTGTGTCATCGAGAAAGAAACTGCTAGCAACAAAACGGTTTGGAGGAAAGAAATAATGGTCAATTGTAAAAAAGCGTCAGCATAACCTTAGGGTAAAAAATCAAAGTTTGCAGCAACCACGGACGTCTCCAAAACGGAAAGATAGATGCTGTTATATAAATTAATTTAAATTATGAATATTTTGGGTGTTGTGAATATTCTTTTAGAAGGAAGAATTTAAAATCATTGATTTATAGGCTGCTGTTTCATTCCCCACTCCAAACCAACATTCCACCAGTTCTACGGTCAAAATAGTCAGTAGAACTGGTGGCCGCAGAAACTCGATGTAGTTTGCAAGAAAACGCTATATTCGTACCACTACGATTCCGGAATGGCAGCAATAAAACGCACCTTTTGTTTTACTGATCCCCCCACCTAGCCAATGCCATTTTTCCCCTGAAGATTTCCAGAATTTGTGTGGCAAAAAATTTAATAAATCACCACTATTTGTATTTTTTTATTAATGGTATCACAATTTTTATTTATCACTACTGCAGAATAACATTTATGTTTGGTATTATTATACTGGAAAAAAATGTTTGTGCTTTACCTCAAGAAATAAAAAGAATAACAATACTGATAACCATAATGTCAAGCCATATACATACATATGTTCTTAAGATGTTATTAATTTAAAATAAGAAGTATTATTTGTTATTATTATTAATAATTTATAATATTCCTTGTAATCAAATTAATTATATGTATTTAATTGAAAGGAAGAATAAAGTTCTCACAATGTACAGAAAAGTATATTTTTTCACAGAGAGAGAGAGAGGAAAATTATTCTGGAGACCAGCCTAATAATACCATATATTTAAATTGATATTTTTAGAAAGAAAAACGTGTTTATCATTAAATTTTCATATTTTAGTTTTATTCCTATTAAATTATAATAACAATAGTAATAACACACATTTGTCTGATAAGAACCAATAAGTTTAAAACAATATATTTTTTTATAAGTTTAATTTTTAATTTTATAAAATAAAAAAAACACACCATATAATTCTGTAGTTGTAAAATGGGGTGTCCTATATATTTAAATAATAAATAAATAAACTTACTAACGAATTACTTTGATTATATTACCTATATTTTTTAAAGAAATGTCGGGCAATATAAATACATAATGCTAAAAAAGCATGCATCACTACAATATTAAATAGCTTACTACTGGTTTCATCTTCAGAACTGTGATCAGTTTTCATAGAATCCTGCTTTTCAGTTGGACTAAGTTCCTGACTTAAAGGATCCTGGCCCAAATCCACAGGTGACCCCAAAAAATTAGGAAGGCTAATTTTATTAGATTCTTTTCCATCTATTGTATCACCCATTGTCAGGTTAATTTCTGCTTCTTGCAATACCTATGGTTATTTTTAACAGTTGTTACAGAATGTTAAGAAAATTTAAGGGCAGATTTTTAGCCCAAAAATATGAAAATAAGCTTACATAAACATGGGTCTGGAAATGCATTGTTCCTTTAAAAATAAATATTTTTTTCTGTTAATATCTTAAATATCCCTTATACGATTTTTATAAAATTTGATACTGATATTTGTAGATTAAAAAGGCCTATTTAGATCAAATTTTATTAAATTTACCTAATCCAGTGGCATTTTGAGTGACACCTCAAGGAACATTTCTGACAAAAAAATGTACACCACTGATTTTTGTGCAAGTTTAGATTTTATTTAGATTAGGCAAGTAAATATAATTGAGGCGTTGAAATATCAAAGGGGCTAAGTGCCTTCTTTTTCTTAATGAGTTTATACCATAGAAAGGTGCTATGTGCCAAGGAAAATAACTTGAGAAAGAACCATGTGCCTGTAGTTCATTTTAACTGGCGTCAGAATACATATTGTGTTTATATTTTCTTGATCCGTAGCTTTTAAAAAGTTTTTTCAACTTAACTCTGCTACTTATTTTTGGCACTTAGCACCTTTGATATTTCAACTCTTCAATTGTTTCAGACCTTAGAATAGGGCTGGGATAACCATGCACTGAAGCCACTCGGCTTATTGTGCGCCCTGTCTTTTACGTCTGGGTGATGTCAGCCAGACGGGACCTACAACTTAACGTGGGTTCCGAACCACGGTCCTATGCGCGACAACTTAAGACCTTGTTCCCTCCCAGGGGGACTAATGAACCTACCAACTGAGTGGGGTCCTCAGGTTTACAGTTGGGCAGGACACGGCAAAGTGTGTTCCGGCGCTTTAGTCTTTGCTGGCTACTAGCATCGATACATTTTGCACTTTGTCCGTCTTGTTGAGCTAACCACTAAATTCCTGACCTTGGCCGCCGGCAGGATTCGAACCCACCTCACGTCGGTTGTGCGCTCAACGACCTGGCGCCTTACACGCTCGGCCAAACACCCGATTTGGTGTTTTTGATTAATGTTTAATCTTTATTAATAAAACAATTAAAAAAAAAAAAGACAATTTTACCTCTTTTTCTTGTGTGGTACAGGGGTATGCAACTAAGTGAATGATATTTCTTTCCCAAAAAACTAAACAAGAGGGGAAAACATTTAGAAAAAGTATTTTTACTTGCTTATTAATTGCCAAATAAAATTTTTAAAAAATTGTTCAAAAGTCAGTGGTGTAGATTTTTTGGCAGAAATATTTGTTTAGGCACTGCTTGAGATGCCACTAGACTCAATAAATTTAATCAAGTTAGAACTAAAGTAGCCTCTTAATGCTACAAAGAACACTGCCGAATTTTATGAACATTGGATAAAGGATATTAAAAATATTCATAAAAAAAATATTTTTTAAAAAAGTTTGACACCCTGTATTTGTGAAATACTTAATGCATTTGCGGACCCATGTTAACATGAACTTTTTTGATATTTTAATAGTAGAATCAGTCCTTAAGTTTTGTTAAACACATTCTATAACACCCTGCATAATATAGTAAAGATGAGAGTACAGAGAAAAATAATCTAGATGTGTTTTCAATCACTTATTAATTGAAATATTAATTTTTATACTACCTATAATAGAGTGACCACACTTCCCGATTTCGGCGGGACAGTCCCGCTTTTGGAGTTTTGTCCCGCATCCCTCTGATTTTAGAAAATGTCCCGATTTTTTGAAAAAGTCCCAACTTGTGGTAAGATAGAGGTTTTTCCGCGAAAGTAAGGACCTTTTTGCCCATTAATAAAATTTTGAGGAATAAAACTAAAAATACCCAAAAAAGAGCCATCATATTTAATTAAGATTTCATGATTGAAAATGTAGTCACTTTAACCTACAATATTGTAAATAGGAAAATATATATATAGTTCATTTAAGCTGAATTTATACAGACAAATACTTAACATAAAAATAAAATAAGCATAACCAATCAGAAGTTCCAAATAAAGGTCATTTGTTCAATCTGTGAAATCTGATGGTTAGTCTTATTTTATTATTATGTTATTTAATTGTCTGTATAAATTCATTATTAACAATAAATAATTCTAAAAATGCAGAAATAATGGTGTTCCCATGTTTCTCTACTTTTTATATTGCTTATATCCATTTCTTCCATTAGGACATACCTCCAATTGGTACTTAGGGTTGCCAGATGTGCCCCAGAAAAGAACCGGACATAAAAAAAACATTTATTTTTAAATTTGGTAAAGAGCTATTTATATATAAAACAAAGATTACTTCACACTAGTGGAGTTTCCAGGAGTACCTAAACGAAGATTTCTGACCAAAAAATACCCCTGGACTGGAAGTTATAATTACATGAAATTAAACACAAAAGCTAAATTAAATACCATAAGTATTTAAAGTAATGAATTATCCGAAACTTAATATTCTGTCAGAGATATTGGTTGAGGTACCGCTCAAGACACTGAAATGGGTAACCTTAATTAACTTCTTTCTAAGTATCTAAATAAGCTTTTTAAATCCACAAGTAAAAGTGCCAAATTGTATTCAAATCAGATTGGGGTTATTTAAGGTATTGCCAAAAAACGATTTTTTTAAGGGTAGCACCCTGTATCTGGGAAACAATGCATTGCCGGACTTTTGTTCATATGAACTTTTCTTTATATGTTTTGATGCAGAATCTGTCTTTAAATTTTCTTAACAACATTATGCAACACAATATAAAGACAGACGATTTTGTTTGTCTGTCCAAATATTTTCCAATTTCATTTTAATATTCAACTATTTTGTGAAGTCTTGATTTGTATACTGTAAAATTGTTTTACATGTTTACAAAGGTGGGTTTTTTGATTTGTGATGATTATTCACACTTGGAAACTTTGATTATAGTCTGTGTGATGTTGCACTATAAAAAAATAAATAAAAACATTTCTTAAATTATGGCATTTTTATCAAAGTCCCACAATAAACCGGACATTCTGTTGTCCGGTTTGCTAAGATTTTTCCGACCCGACAGACATCAGAAAAACCAGACAGTCTGGTCGAAACTGGACATCTGGCAACCCTATTGGTACTTCCAAAGTAAGGTACTTGCGAAGGGTTTTTTACCTCACTTAAGGCGTCCTTCAATTCATTCAACTCTCCCCTAAAATCTAAAGTTGGTGTCTTGCTAGCTCCAGGTTTATCAGACACAAAATCAAACTCATCACTTGTCGGCAGAGATTCATTCGATTTTACACTTAGAGTATCCTCCATACCGAACTTAAAAAGATAAATATTATGTGTAAAGAAAAAGTATATAAAAACAATGTATTGTGAAATGCATTATTTATTTTTAGCAGGCAGATAGGCATAGAATATCATGATAATAAATCTGTTTATCAAATTTAAGATTAATAATATGGTTCTCAAGGTGCAAATAGTGGGGTCAAAATTAAATCCTGGAAAATTGGTAACAAAAGACAGGACTTAAGACCTTTAAATCCCAGGTATAATTATTTTATTTGAAATCCATTATGTCACAGCACAGCAAGAGGTCATTAAATAAAATATAAACAAATTCTCACCGATTATTTTACTGATATATATTTGTTATTATTCTTAACATTTCTTTTGAATGCATTATTGTTGTTTATAAATCTATTATGCTTAAAACTCAGTTTTCTATTATTTATTTATTTTTGATAACACACCAAGATTGTTTTTTGACAATCAGATGACAAATGACAACAGAAAAATATTTTGTGACGTACACAGGCTATTTAAACTAGAGAGCATACTTCCTCTAGAGACAGCTTTGCAGCTTGACCTACGAATAGCATGCATCATAGGGGAAGAAAATACATTAATGTACCTTTCTTGTTCGCCTACCTGCTAATAAGTCCGATCACGACGAACAATTCACACGTGGAGCGAAAGACAAAGCATTAGACATTTTCCTTTCCACCTAATTAAGTTTAAAATTGAACACAAATACACTAATGGAATACGCTAAAGGTAAGCATACAAAAATATAGGCTGTAACAAGGTGCTTGGAAAAGAAGTAATACAATATTCTGGCAACTCCGGAGAGGGCTGGAGAAAATTATTAAAATTTATGAGTGTATACAGGGTGTCCAAGAATATGTAGGCAATCTCTCGGATTTATATAGAACATACAAATAATGTGACAAGTTTATATAAATTATTTTCCTAAAGTCCCTCTTTACAGAGATATGTGCCCTTAAAGGACGCTAATGAAAATCAGTTTTTCCTAATAACTATTATATCACTTGGTATAATAAAATAATTTTTTAATGTGATAAATACCAGTTAGGACTCCTTAAAATGATATATTTGTGAAACATTTGCCTTCCTTAGTTCTCCAGGGGCGGACTAAACCTTAGACAATAGTACTTGTTATTTTTATACCCTGTATAAATTATTTTTAAATAGCCTTAACCCTTAGCTAAGAAAAAGGTACCCTTGTCCGATATCGATAAAGTGAAGCGTTTTCGAGAAAACCAACATTTTGTTTAAATAGGGGTGTATTTTTGATTGTCGGTTTATCATAGGCTCCCTCTTATTTTATGTATTCCCTAGTTTTAATTATCTAGGATTATGGGACCCTCCACAATGCTACAATAATATTTTTATTTTTGAGAAAAAACATCTTTTTTATAAGTTTTTATAAGTACTTATTTCATTTCTTTATTATACAGGGTGTAAAATAATTAACACTATTGTGTAAGGGTTAGTCCGCCCCTGGCGAACTAATAAAGGCAAATGATTTACAAGGATACGATTTTAAAGATTCCTTACTAGTATTTATCATATTAAAAATATTTCATTATACCAAGGACTATAAATAAAGTTATTAATGAAAAACCAATTTCCAGCTGCGTCCTTTAAGGGCAGATATCTCTGTAAAAGGACTTAAGGAAAAAAATAAGAACTTGTCCCATTATTTTTACGTGTTCTATATGAATCCGAGAGATTGTCCACATATTCTTGGACACCCTGTATATTTGTTTTAAGGCGAATTTTCATTTTAAATAAAAAATACGAAACATAAACAGTTTAGTTCTTTTAAAAAGTATAATTATGCAAGTTTGTACTTTTTCAGTTCTTTATTTGTTGTTTTTTATTTATACTATTTTTTTACGATGTTATGCTAAGTTGTAAACGGACAAAATAATTGGTTATTGTAAATATTATTACAACTCTAGAATACTATATGCTACATACTATTAATTTTGGATTTGTGATATTGTCAATTTTATATAAATGTTTTCTTTAAATTTTTTAAAAATATTCGTCTAGGCCTCTTATCGTAGTTTTTACTTTTGCACTATCTTGTTTTTGCTTCTACTTTTTACTTTTACACATAACCACGTTTGATTATCCTAAAGGAGGGGCTGCCGTATTTTTAGAATTCACAAAGAAGCACAGGGAAGCATAGTCGACTGCGTTTGCCAAGCGGGTTACCGTAGTTTCAAGTAGGGTACCTCCCCTACAACGGCAGTCGACTATGTTTCCATGTGAATTAAAAGTACGGTAGTCCGCTTTGGAAATGCAGTCGACTATTTCTCTGTGAATTATGAGTACGGTAGTCCGCTTTAGAAATGCAGTCGACTATGTTTCTCTGTGAATTATGAGTACGGTAGTCCGCTTTGGAAATGCAGTCGACTATGTTTTTCTGTGAATTAAAAGTACGGTAGCCTGCATTGAAAATGCAGTGGACTATGTTTTCTGTGAATTAAAAATACGGTAGCCCGCCTTGGAAATGCAGTTGACTATGTTTCTCTGTGACTTAAAAGGAAGGTAGCCTGCATTGAAAATGCAGTCGACTATGTTTCTCTGTAAATTAAAAGTACGATAGCCCACCTTGCAAATGCAGTCGACTATGTTTCTCTGTGAATTAAAAGTACAGTAGTCCGCTTTGGAAATGCAGTCGACTATGTTTCTCTGTGAATTAAAAGTACGATAGCCCACCTTGCAAATGCAGTCGACTATGTTTCTCTGTGAATTAAAAATACGGTAGCCCGCCTTGGAAATGCAGTTGACTATGTTTCTCTGTGACTTAAAAGGAAGGTAGCCTGCATTGAAAATGCAGTCGACTATGTTTCTCTGTAAATTAAAAGTACGATAGCCCATCTTGCAAATGCAGTCGACTATGTTTCTCTGTGAATTAAAAGTACAGTAGTCCGCTTTGGAAATGCAGTCGACTATCTTTCTCTGTAAATTAAAAGTACGATAGCCCACCTTGCAAATGCAGTCGACTATGTTTCTCTGTGAATTAAAAGTACAGTAGTCCGCTTTGGAAATGCAGTCGACTATGTTTCTCTGTAAATTAAAAGTACGATAGCCCACCTTGCAAATGCAGTCGACTATGTTTCTCTGTGAATTAAAAGTACAGTAGTCCGCTTTGGAAATGCAGTCGACTATGTTTCTCTGTAAATTAAAAGTACGATAGCCCACCTTGCAAATGCAGTCGACTATGTTTCTCTGTGAATTAAAAGTACCAGTAGTCCGCTTTGGAAATGCAGTCGACTATGTTTCTCTGTAAATTAAAAGTACGATAGCCCACCTTGCAAATGCAGTCGACTATGTTTCTCTGTGAATTAAAAGTACAGTAGTCCGCTTTGGAAATGCAGTCGACTATGTTTCTATGTGAATTAAAAATACGGTAGCCCGCTTTGGAAATGCAGTCGACTATATATGTTTCTCTGTAAATTAAAAGTACGGTAGCTCACCTTGCAAATGCATTCGTCTATGTTTGTAAATTAAAAGTATGGTAACCCATCTTGCAGATGCAGTCGACCATGTTTATCTGTGAATTTAAAGTACGGTAGTTAAAAGACGGAAATGCCGTCGACAATGTTTTGCTGTGAATTAAAAGTACGGTACTCCCTATACGGACGTTACCGTCCGACAAAAGTGAAGTGTTCGCCCAGTCCGACAACCGACACATGTCAATTTTGGGCCTTAAGGTTTCGTGACAGTAACACTTACCATTTTGGCACAATGTTTAAATATCGCATATCAAAACATTGTAGTAAACTTGTTCGATAAAAAGTGACGCGTTCGCCCAGTCCGACATTCCAAACATGTCAATTTTAAGCCTTATGGTTTCGTGACTATAACTTGTTGGACATAAGTACCATGTGTTTCATTAACATTTTAAAAAATCATTTATATCTATGTCCGGCAAAAATATGGACGGTCCGACAAGTTATCCGGTCAATTTAAACCTAAAAATGTGTATCAAATAACGCATTTTCCGAAAAAATCAAATTTTTATAGAGACCTTGGATTTACCATTACCAATAAAGTGCCAAAAGTTCCCATTAATCCCATCTGTGCTTTGACACTTATTCAAGGTCAAAGGTCAAAGTTTTAAGTTTTTGTGATGTTTCTCAAAAACTGTCAGTTTTATCGAAAAATATCGTAGACAAAAGTTGTGGATCTCAAAATTCTTTATAAAAATGGTTTTTATAATTTTTTCTTTAAGACCTACCATTTCCCAGATATTGCGCTTATAAGAATCACGATCTACATGCACACATTGCACACATTTCCAAATAGTACTCGGCGCGTTTTTTTCTAAAAGTGGTTTCTCCCGTAGGCCTAGTACATGGACTTTTATGACAGTTTTTTCAGAAACAATGCCTATTTAATATATTGTATTGTGACAATACATCTTCGTGTCGTCGAAGAGCCATTTTGTTAACGTCAGCAGTCGAAGCTCCTCCTCCCCCAAACGACGTTCTTAAACTAAGATGTTAACTGTCGTGTCCTACACAAGCTCAAGTTTGCACGACTCGCACCACGAAAAATCAAACTCAGGCATCAAGTCGCATGTCCAATACAAACCAGATGTATCAGTAAAAGATCAGATTTGCGCGAATGCATTGACTTGTTACGCAAATGTCACAATTTGTTATGACTGTTTGTACCCCAGTTTTAAATAGTATAGTGTATACACGAAAGAGGTGTAAGTGAGCATTTTTGCTTGCTTAAGTACCTGAATATGTACATACATACGTGGCATATATGTGTACCTATTAGGAACCATGAATCTTAAAAGCGCAATATCTAGAAAATTGTAGGTCTCAGGTAAAAAGTTATTAAACCATTTTTATAGAAAACTTTAAGATCTACAACTTTGGTCCGCAGTACTTTTTCGATAAAAAAACTCACTGTTTTTAAGGAAAATCCAGAAAAAACCCTTAAATTTTGACATTAAACCTGCATTTTCTAGTTTTTGCGTCACTTTTTTATCGGATAAGTTTACCATGGTGTTTTACATATAATTTTTAAACGTTATGCCAAAAATGGTGATTGTTATAGTCACGAAACCATAAGGCTTAAAATTAACATATTTGGGAAGTCGGACTCGGCGACCGCGTCACTTTTTGTCGGACAAGTTTACCACAATGTTTTAACATGCGATGTTGAAACATTGTGCCAAAAATGGCAAGTGTTACTGTCACGAAACCATAATGCTTAAAATTGATATGTGTCGGGTGTCGGACTAGACGAACGCGTCACTTTTTATGTCGGACGATAGCGTCCAAATAGAGGTTGTAATACACAATCTTTTCGTTAAAAATCAAAAATAAAAGTGTTTTTATCACAAACCCTAAAGGCTCAGAAATGACATGTTCGAGGGGCCGTAAGGATTAAACCGCCGGTTCCATACATGGCGATATGAGTATTCGTGGTAGGCTCGTCAAAAGAAACCCCCTAAAATGTTTTAAAGTGTTATTATCATGAAGTCCATTTCATTGACGGCCCAGGGACTATTGGGAAATATACTGTCAATCTTTGTTGAAAAAGTCAAAGAATTATGACATAGGAATTGTCAGACGGAGACCGGTACAAACAACAGATAAATTTAGTAGAAGACTTAAGGGAAAGTTTGAGTCAAAGGACATTGGGTCAACACGATTCAAGATTTGAAACTCGATCACAAGCCAGATCGTTGCGAACGTAAGCACATACGCCGCCATGTGGGCGATAAGACGAAATAAGTTCGTAGCCTGGAAAAAGAAGGTGGCTGGTTAAAGTTTTAGAACTTATTTGGGTCTCCGTTAGAAACAGTATATGTGGGGCTTAGATGACTGAAGGTGATGGAGAACGGAATTTATATTGGTGTTAAGCCCACATATATTTGCAAAAGAAATTAAACCTTTCGATAATGGCCCCCGGATGCACCCCTCGCCCGAAGATCCGGAGGGGTATTTTACCTCCGGAACATTTTACTTTCGGGTGTGCAGCCTTCATTTTTACATTATTTTGAGGTTAAAGAAAAAGAAAGAATAGAAAGAAGAAGGAAGAAGGAAAACTAACTCACTTATACCCAGAACCCGAAACGTCCGTCAAGAACTTCACTGCACTTTTTAGAATTATTAATGGAAATGATGAAGATAGATTAATCTTATCGTTCTTGCTAACCAAATTTAATGTGAGGCCTAATCTCGAAAAATATAAATTTAGGTAGCCTCATTTACTTAGAAACTTTTTAACTCCCGTATTTTTTAGGAAATATTACTTGGTAGTTCAAATACAATTTCTCATCAATCAATCTTTTGTTTTCAAGATTAAAAACTCAGATTTTTAAATATTTTCTTCGATATTTCCCTAATGGTTGACTTTTGAGCCAACGTTTATATAGCAAGATACCCTTTATTTTGCAGTAGGGATCACCTCTACAAATTTGTCACATTTGTTTAGTAACACCCTGTGTATCCAAGTTGCCTTTTAAATAGAAACAATAATTAATTAATTTAGTGTTTTGGATAAATTAAAAAAGTAATTTTATTTTCGAATTTATTGAACCCAAAAGCTTTAGAATTCGTAGAAAACTAACTAGTTAAGACGTTATTAAATATTTAAATTTGATGATAATTTAGAATCTAACCATGGAAATAAAATAAAAGAGACATCACCAAAATTATTAATAATATTTATTAGACAAACAAATAAAAATAATACTTACAAACTGAAAAGTAAAAATAAGTTAAACAGTTTTATAGCTACTATGAATTATAAATCAACCACTAACAATACTATGTATAATCTTTTTGTTACTTATACATTTCTTAATTAATAAAACTATCACTAACTGTATAAAGCTTTCCTTGATTTCATTTATTATTTATACATAGTTTTTTTCTATTATAATAACGTTGTCATCAAAACGTCAATAGCTTTTTAAATTTTTGTGAAAAAAATTAAAAGTAAATTTTTAAAAAGTGTGTTTAATAGGTTTTATACAGCGTGTCCTTGGAAATTCTTACTAAATGGAAAACTTTGTAATTATTTACTTTTACAAAAAAATGTGCCTCTTTCTAAAAAGTCCTGCTTGATAAAAGAAATAAATTACCCCAACAATTTTTGTATGTTGGATATGCAGGTGGCATTAAAAGGAACCTGTTTAAAGATTAGTAAAAGACGCCGGCGATATTAAAATAACTTAGAGTTGTAAATACTTGCGTTATATAAAATTTTAATAAAAGTTACCAGAAGAAATTACTAAAAAGTAAAAAGTATTTTTATTTCTCAAAAATGCTTATATATTTATTTAGAACATTCATAAATGAAAGGATGAAATAGAAAAAAATATAATTAAAAAGACATCTAATCAGCGTTTTGCAAAATCAAAACATAACTTTTTTGCTCTTGTCAATATGTCACAAATGTCACAACTTGACAGCTCTCATTTCATAACTATCACTTAAATAGAAGATATCAAAAAATGTTATAGGACTTTTTCTGTTCATAATGATTATTTACGTCATCAAGTGTAACCTTAAAATATACAGGAAGTTGTTCCAAGTCAAATACAACCTTCTTTAAAATCTCACACATATGTATTTGGATTTTGTACAGAACTTGGCACTCATTTAGATCTTTATTCTTTTTGCGGCGAAGCCCACAGCTAAGCCTAACAATTTTAGTATTGAACTTTTTCACATTTATGTAGATGTAATGGAAATTACATTCCGATTTGAATGGTCATATTTCTCAAACCTTTTTATGGTGACATAATGTACAGGGTCTTCCATTTACAAAAAGGTAACCTCTTCATTTTTCTTGAGTTTTTGATGTTCATGTGTTTCTTTTGTTATGCTCAAAAGATAATAGATCAAAAAGTATAAAATATACAAGGTTCTATCCTTCTTGGTTATGGTCAAAAGTGGTTGCCAAAATATAAATGAGAACTCTTTACAACCAACATATAAATATTGTTGGGAAAATGTATTTTCTCACCAAGCAAGACTTTTTATCGACGCACTTTTTTTCGTAGAGTATATATTAAAAAAGTTTTTCATTTTGGTAAGAATTTCCGAAGACATGCTGTAGATGACTTACTGATACTGTGTGTCTCAGGGTAGGTGTTACAAAAGAACAAATAAACCAAAAAATTTTTGAATTTTGGAAAAAGTGCTTGGATGGTCCAAAACTAATAAATATAAATTTTTTCCCCAATTAGTATTATACAGGGCGAGTTATAACTAAAAATATGAAAAATTTTCAGAAGCTAACTACTTTTATTTTTAAAAATAGAACAAAATTTTATAAGTAAATGTTGTGGAGAATTAAACTTTATACCATAATTTGAAGTTAAAGCATGAGAGTAAAAAAAAATGAAATGGTAAATTTTTACATAGGTAACGCATTACAACTTAAAAAAGGGGCAAAAAGGAGGAATAATTTTTAATATTTTTTAGAAATACGTTGTTTTAAGCCAAGTATTTTAAAAACTGTTAATGCATAATGTAAAAAATTGACAAAAATGTTTTTTTTTTTTAATTAAAATTCTTTAACTTTATATTCTCTACAAAATTTACTCATACAATTTTGTCCTATTTTTAAAAATGAATTTACTTTACTCTTGGTCACTTGTAATATTTTTAGTTATAACTTACCCTACTTATAACCAATTGGAGTAAAATTTTGTATTTATCAGTTTTGGACTATGCTACCAGTTTTCCTAAAAGAACGTTTAAAAATTCCAAAATGTTTGGTCCATTTGTCCTCTTGTAACACTTATCCTGGAACATACTGTATATTAAAGCAGTGGTTTCTAATATTTTAGTCCTGGGGGACCACTGGACGAAATTTCCGTTATTCCGGCATGCTGTGGACCATCCCTGTACTCACGCGCCGAGGTAAGACTCGAGAGTAGCAGTCGGACGTGTTACGCGCTCGGGTAATCTTGTGTCGACTCTTGTAACCTATTTGTTGGTTTGGTTCGCGGACCACTTGAGATGCTTCCAGAGACCACTAGTAGTCCGTGTATTACCGGTTTAGAACCACTGCATTAAAGTATCTTACATAATTCCAATCGTACAAATAAATTAAATATTTTAAACATATTTAGAACACAGCCATTTCTTTTTATTTTTTCTTCTATCCATTTCATTTTGAATCGTAACTGCGTAGGTCTTAAACATTTTAATGTCATATTCTTTATTAGATAGTTTTTCTCAAATTTTTGGATATCTTTAAGTAAATGAAGTTCTTTTAACTTTTTAATATGTAATTTCTTCTCCTCTATATCCCTAAAACAAATAATATTAATGTACAGTGTGCCTGAAATGGAAGGAGATGTTCCTGGAAACAATAAGAGATAGAAAGGTGGTTATATGAGAAACTTGTAGGCAAATTCAATTGGTGATTTACTGCCGCTTTAAACACGGCCTCTTAAAGAAAAAAAAGCTAATAATTTGAATTTAAAAAATGCGTTTTTATTAATCTCTAAAATTCAAATTACGACATCTGATAAGAGCAATGCATCCTTGTTTGTGCATTTAAAGCTATGGTTTCCTAGGATTGTCGGTCGGCGGAAACCGACGCGATTTACGTTCGCCCAAATCAAATATCTTTGCTTTAGTTTTAGCGTTCCAGTTTTGAGATAAACATAACATTTTTTTATAGTTTATTTGTTTTCTGGGAGTTCAGTCATTTTTAATAAAAAGTTTTTACATTTTTAGGCAGATCAACAGTAATTTGTAATTAAAAATTGTCTACATTTTGGAAACGCGACCAAGGGATCAGTTCACGTCTGGCAGTCTCGTTAAGAACTTATTTTATTGGATTGTGATAAAATAATTTCGACCGGAAGCCCTTGACCTATGTTTAGGGGTTGCAACCCTCTCTGTATAGTAAGTACATTTTCTATATAATCTTGATAAAAATAATACAGGGTGTCCCACCGGGAACTGCCGCGATCGATTTCTCGAAAAGTACAGTTGAAAATTTTTGCAAATTTGTGAACATTATAAAGTCAGTGGGGGATATACAACTAAAATATTTTGACAGCTAACACCTTATATATTATTTATTTTTTAGATTCTGCGTAAAATTCACAACATAATTTATGTATAATGTTCTATACCTAGGGCCAACCGTTTTTGACTTATTTTAAATTTTATGTCAAAAATGACGTTTGCAAGCAATTACATAACCATCAATTTCTTCTAAATAAAGCCTTTAATATGAGTTGTGGTTGGGTTTCTTGTAAAAAGAACTTCTTTAGTAGACTGTATCGATATTTTCACAATTAATAAAAACAGAGTGGTCAAAATAAGCCTTAAAAATTATAACGACGCGACGAATTCAAGTGCACATTTTTTGTGCTGAATGTGATTGGTAACATCATAAAACAACAAAAAGTGTTGTTTATCGTGAAACTGGTCCGATATTTTATTTGGTATTGTTCTCTTTTTTATTTATTCTTTTGTTGATACTATTATAACAGCGGGTTTTTGTCGGAAATTCCGTTATCTGTGATATTTAATATAGAATTTGATTGCTAATATAATACAGAGCTGGACTTTAAAAAATTTAAGTTACTTTTAAATATTATAAAGTTTTAAACATTTTTATTTTTTTTACTTTCCTATTGTTACCCTAGCTTATCCATTGGACCCTCTGTCTATGCGTTTTTTAAAAAAGCTCTGATAGGTCCCAGAGCGAGAAGCGTGTGTCCTTGTTTTTGTTTTATTGATTCCCAAGAATAACTTTTTTATATATTATTTAGTTTTGTTTTTTTACTTATATTGATTTTATTAAAATTGGTAAACTTAATGCAAAATGGCAGAATTATTTAAATACTGTAATTTTAACAAACTTGCCCGTTTTTAATGCTTGTTCTTGGACGAGTCATTACCTCGAGTTTCTTTTTTCTTGTTTGTGATTATATAAATTTAGAGTGGTTGAGACATATTTACAAAAAGATTAAACACCGTTATTTGTTGTTTGTGTTTGATTCCAAGCAAATCGGATTTAATTTTTGTATTTTATGACAGTGTGACTTCTCTTAATCCTTTCAAAATGTCTTCTATGGTTTGTTTGAGTTGTCGGAAGCACTGTATTTTTAAAAGTAGACCAAAGGAAGATGAGGTATTTGGCGCCCCGTGTGATTTGTGTAGGCAAATATACTGCAAAACATGTTCTGAACTTACAACAACGGAAGTTCATGCTGTTGCTCTCACACAAAAACGTTTGCTATTTTATTGTCAAAATTGTAAACAAAACATGCAAGACTTGCATGATTGCTGAAAATTGAAAAGCTGATCGAAAATATAGATAAACATAAGATTGAAATAAAGCGGAAGGATATGCGAATTGTTAGGCTTAAGAGCAAGTGCGACGAGATAACTGGAGAACTACAGACTGATATTAACAAGCTTACTAAAGAGGTCAGTGAAAAGGATGCGCATATCTTAAGGCTTAAGCATAGTGCAAAGGAATTTCAGGACGATGTGTTTGCGGCTGAAAAGGACTATGTTAACGATATTAGTGAAAAAAGGACGAAATCACGGCTCTAAATAGGAAAATATTGAAGTTAGTCGAAACTAATAATAACTTATTAAAAAGGATTGATGAGTTGGGATTTAAAATAAAAGGTCTTGTAATGGAAGTAAATGACTTTCAAGCCCTAAAACAAAATATGCTTACAAGCATTGAGACATTGGGCAAGGAAAATGAAATGTATGTAAGTGATTTAAAACTTA
This sequence comes from Listronotus bonariensis, assembly GCA_014170235.1. Taxonomy (NCBI): domain Eukaryota; kingdom Metazoa; phylum Arthropoda; class Insecta; order Coleoptera; family Curculionidae; genus Listronotus; species Listronotus bonariensis. The sequence continues at coordinate 26,770 of JACEGR010006553.1, read as the reverse complement.
AGAATTTAGAGTTGTTTAATTTACAAGAAAAGCTAAACTCTTATAACGGGGGTCTTATTTAAATTTGGGCAACCCTAATGATGTGCACTGTGCTGCTAAAAAGCTCAAAAAGGTAGAATCGAGGATTAAATTATTTGAGGGGGCTCCAATGAAGCTATTGAAGAAGTATTTAGTGTTCCTTTCGGTCTGAGTTCTGGAGACAAAATTGTTTATAATGTAGAAGATTCGGTTAAAAAAGTGTTAATTGTTAGTGATCAATATGGTTATAATTTAACTACCTTACTAGGGCGCTTCGGTAATAGAAAATTAAATGTTCAGTCCATTGTGAAGCCTAATGCAATGTTTGCTGATGTAGTGGCAAATATAGAGATGAGTTGACGAAGGATTTTACTGTTTGTGATTACGTAATAATTCTTGGTGGTTATAATGATTTAAGTAATAAAAAATATCCCTCTTTTAGGGAAATTAACCACAAGTTTAATTGTTATATCAGTTCCTTTTAAAAAGTCCGACCCTGATGTAAATTTACGTATTTTTAAATTTAATAGTGAGCTTTCTCTGTATATAAATAAATTAAACCAATATGTTGAGGGACAATTTTGCTATGTAGATTTTAATGATAAAGGTGTGCCATTAAGGAGTAGGAAGCTTTGTCGGATAATTTTAAACATCTTACTTTCCGATAACCGAAAAAAAACAATTTAATTTTTGTAAATATTTGTGTAAGTTTTGAGAATCAATATCAAAATGAAACTTCTGAAAATGCACGAAAGATTGAAAACATCTCGCGGGACTCTTATACTTCCAACACTGGTGTGCCTTTGTCATTTTTTGTCGAGGTTAGCGCTGGTGACGAAGATGGAGATATCCCAGAGATGGGTAGTTCTCGGTCGTCGCCTAACAGGAATAATGTGTCACATAGTTCAAATTTTTTGAACCCACCTGTGGTGGAGATAAGTCCATAGCGTCTGGGGAAGGAGAAGATGTATCACTACTTTCGCCCATAGCTTTTTATCCTAATCCTATTAAGCATTAAAAATAAGGGTAAGTTTGTATAAGGATGTCTATTCCAAAAATGTATGGTTTTCGAAATATTACCGAGTTAATATTTACCCATTCTAACAATGCATTTAAGTACGGGTAGGTATGGGCTAGTTGGCTGTGACGCCGCATTTTATTGTCAAGGCCAACAAGAAGCCAAACTAAGCCGTACTTATAAGCATTGTTAGAATAAATAAATATTAAATTGTTAATAAGTATTTCAAAAACTATTGATGCTTAATAGGACAAGGTATAATAGGGGTTTTCACTGCAAAAAAAATGACTTGTAAGGTTTTTATCGTTATACTTTTTAAAGATTATTTTTGACCACTCTGTATTTATTAATTGTAGAAATATCAATACAGTCTGCTAAAGTAGTTCTTTCTCTACGAAAAACCCAACCCCAACTCATATTAAAGGCTTTTGTTTAGAAAAAATTGATGGTTATGTAATGGCTTGCAAAGAAAATTTTTGACATAAAATTTAAAATAAGTCAAAAACGGTTGGACTTAGGTATAATACATTATAAATAAATTATGTTTAGAATTTTACGCAGAATCTAAAAAATAAATAATATATAGGGTGTTCTATTTAAAATAAGGAAGTGTGTAACCGGAAGCGGTAGAGCTGTCGAAATATTTTAGTTGTAGGTCCCCCACTGACTTTATATTGTTACCGAATTTTCAAAATTTTCCAAAGCGTACTTTTGAAGAAATCGATTGCGGCAGTTCCCGGTGGGACAGCCTGTATAATTATTTTATATTATAAAATTTAAACAAAAGTTAAACTGAAACCCTTTATCCATTTGATTTCCGCGTTGTCCTTTTTCATATTGTCATACATTATTTAAATGCTAAAGTTGAGCCTAAATGCTCATTGTTAATAGGCCATTAGCCATGTACACCTAAGGAAGCAAATTTTCGGTGTACATAGATTGAATTTTATTCCTTTTCTTCAAATTTTCCCGGAAATTGCAAGATTTTTTGTAATAATGCCAAAATTTGCATTTTTGTGGAAATGCCCGCGAAATTATTTAAAACGCCGCATAGTCCGATGACGTAGTTGAAGTGTGCCTACGTCACTAAAAATTCAAGCTACGACATTTCTTTTCTATTGCTTATTCCTTTGTTGGCATATTTATTTAATGTGACGCTTTTCGCATAAGCACTGGCACCATTGTAAAGTAGATTAAACTCGCAAATTATAAAATAAATTTTAATCAACCTTAAAAATTATTTACGAAAATACTATAGACAATTTTGTTAAAATTTTAATTTTTCCGGATTGGTGACGTATTTAATACTAATTAAAATGGTTTTTTTTATCATTGTATAAAATTATATGTAATTTGATGTAATTTTTTTTCCTTAACTGTTTAAACAATTGCGGTCTAAAAAATTTTCGACCAAAATACAAGGTGGCATTATGTATCGTCGTAATCAGCATTTTATTCTAAACATGATTCCGCAAAAAAAAACAACGAGAATAATTTTTGATATTATATTGGCGAACATACCTTCCTAGTCTATTGAAGCTAATGAAAAAAATCAAGCATATACGATCACTTTTGTTGGAGTGTATAAATATTTAATACTTACACCATACACTTTTTTATCCTTTCATCTACCATAAAACTTGCTTTGTGTATATCTTGGTCTGAACCATTTTTAAGGTTTTTCTAAGCAATTCAAATTCTTGTTCTTCCGTGAAGAACCTAGCAGTCTAAAATAATATTTTTGTAATATAAACAATATTAAACAGCTGTCAGTTGCACAACTAGCCTCTGGCTTTGGGAGGGGCTTAAGTCCCTGTTTATACAGTATTATTGTCGAAAAACACTAATATACAGGGTGGCCGTCGAGGTATACAAGAAACTTTGGATATAAATTCAAAAATGAAAATTAGGAAAAACTTCATATAGACATATGCTCTAAACGCCTTAGTTTTTGAACTACAGGGTGTTAATTTTTTAAAAATATTGTTTTTAAATAATAAATTTTATACCAATTTAAATACTTTTTAAAAAATTGAGGGTCGCCTCCAATGTACCAAGAGACATTTTGGCATACAAGATTTTTTTACCAGTGTAGTTCATGGGTGGTGTAAAGTAAATATTTTTAAGAAAAAATGGTACGCCACTGCATCTTTCTAAAAGAAAAATATTTTTTTAAATTCCCATTTTTTATGACACAAATTTGATCTCTTGACATTTTTTTATTTAATGCGCGGTTTTCGCGTAAATAAATTAAAAAACATTTTTCGGCATGGTCAAATCCCTCCCAAACAGCACAAACTTTCCATCGGGCAATCCCCCATATAAGTAAAGCACGGGTCTCGCGATGCTTGATGTCCGCTCCACAGCTTAACCATTGTTTGGTAGTGTAGCCCAGATCTGCAGCAAGGTCAAGAAATAGTGTGGACGCATGCTTAAGTTATATGGGGGATTGCTCAATGAAAAGTTTGTGATGTTTGGGCTATCTAATTAAAGAAGAAATAGCAAGTGTGATTTTTTACTGTAGAATTTGATATTTTCGTTATAAAATGACCATGCCAAGGAATGGTTTTTATTTATTTACGCGAAAACCGTGCATCTAATAAAAATAGTCAAGGGATGAAATTTGCTCCAAACCTAATGGGTATTTTAAAAATCATTTTTATTTGAGAAAGATGCAGTAGCGTAAAATTTTTATATATAAAATATTTAACTATAAACCTCTCATGGACGACACTGGTAAAAATTATTTTTCTTGTATGCAAAAATGTTTTTGGTGCACAGAAGGCTTCCTCCAAATTCTTTAAAAATATCTAAATTGGTATAAAAGTTATTATGAAAAAAACAATATTTTTTAAATATTCTAACACCCTGTAGTTTAAAAACTAAGACGTTTAGGACATATGTTTAAATAAAGTTTTTATTTTTATTGTTGAATTCATATCCGAAGTTTCTCGGATACTTCGGCGGCCACCCTGTATATTAAATGTTCAATAATTTTGATGGGCTCATCCCCTTTTGGGAGGGCTAAGCCTCCCTAGCCCCACCCCCTTATTGCGCCTATGACAGCTGTGTAGATTAGATTACTTTAAGCATAATTATTTAAAAAAAACAATAATCAATTATTTTTATTTAAAAAAATATTGTCTTTTTTAAGTGTAATGTTAATTGGGTGATTGAATTGGGTTGTATTTTCCAACAATTTTCATAATACTTGGATATAATCCTTGTAATAGTAACAGCCCAGCTACAAAGGTAGGTGTAGCAGCAAGATTATAATACAACTTTTGCAAGAAATATGTCTAAAATATTACTCGGTGGTGGTCACGGGCGACCCCGTGTTGTCGTTTAAGGGTTAAGCATTTCAGATGAAGCAAAAAATTTTATAAAGAATAACTTGTTACGAAATATTTAAAATTATTTTTTTTTACAGGTATAGTTAAGTCCATCCATGGACACACTGTATACTTAACGGACCAAATTTTAAAAAGAGACAGATGGAGTTTTGGTCCTCTCTGTATAAGCTAAAACATCATAATTTTTCTGATTATAATACTTTATTTTAATTCACTTACCATATCAACTGCAAATCTAAATTCAACAAATTTAATGAGATCCAATTTTTCCATACGCTCCATTTTCTTGAATTGTCTTCTCCCATGCTTAGCCTCCATACGTCTCATTTTTCTTATATTTCTTGGTGCTCGTACTTTCCGTTTGACTCGTACTTCTTCGGCATTGAACAGGTTTGGATTATTCAGTTTTTCTTTTAAGTTCATACAATAATCTATAAAAGTTAAAAATTCGAAATGAAACAATTATTGCACTTCAGTTATCTGAATGGTTCGCACTTTAAAATAGAATTTTATTAGTAAATTTAGGCAAGCCGCAAATTGAGATGCATATAGTGCGTGCGAGGTGACGCAACAAGGGAGCCACGACGCGAAATTGCCACACGCGCAGCGTAGTGATTCGCATATTGAGATGCGTGTGTTGCGACTAGGGGTTATAATCCCGAGCTTTTTTCAATCCCGGGATCCCGTAATTTGTGGGTAGAGTACAAAAATGCGAAAATATTTAAAAATCAACTTTTATAATTTGTTTACTTTCTTTAGGAATAGAAAAAATCTAAACAAAAAGAGGTTTTCTTTACAAAAAAAAAAAAAAAATAATAAAAAATTAAAAAATCAACTTGATACAAACTTTCTTTTGACATTTCTACAGTCGTCTTGATTAGGTACCTTTAAAAATAAAAATAAAACTGTATATCTGCAACATCGACCTTTAAATTGATCGCATTAAAACATTTGTAATTTGTAATATAATACAACAAGCTTAAGGCAATAATATACCCTATAAATAATAAAAAGTAAAATATCCGAAATATACTTTAAATAAACATATTTCAATGCAAAATACTAATAACTTGCGTGATGCAGAGTGTTGCTTTTACATGATTTTCTTTAAGTAAGACCGCGTAAACCTGACTAAAAAATCAGCTGGGAAATATAAATGGCTAATTTTTATTTTTATTGGCATTGACAACTCGATAAATTGATAGGGAAACTAAGTGCCTTTCGTTTCATGCAATACTATTTTGAAAAAATTAAATTACTTTATTGATCCCGAAAATCCCGGGACTTAAGGAATTTAAGTCCGAAGATTTTGGTACTGTAGAAAGGGTGAGATCCCGGGTAACATGTAAAGGTAACAATTATAAATAAATTGAGTATTAAATAATTAAATATTATTAATTGTAGCAGACCTATGCTGGCAGATGTTGGTCACTTGCATTCACGAAATTAGATTTAGAAAATATTATTTCATTCAATTAACAGATAAGGGTATATTTTTTTAAAGCCGGATCTTAGACTATAATGGTGCCAACAATAAAATGTAGTATGTAGGTAAATATAATGTAATGGGATATATCTTGGAACATGTTCATTTACAATTTACTGCACTACTACGATTTTAATAACATATTATAAACAACAATATAAGATATGGTTGACCTAGTCACCCTTATAACCAATGGCCACCGACTGCGTAGTCATGACTAGGTCTAACATATTCACCAAAATAAATTTGCCTATGTAGTTCTTGAATCAGTAATTAGTTTTTTAATATCAATTATGTATACAAGGTATGACAAAAGTATAATTTTTTAATGGACACACTGTATATTATACAGCGTAATCCATAAAGTGTGCAACAAATGAAAAAAATATATTGTGTAGTATACGGTACATCTTACCCTTATTTCTAAAAATACAAAGAAATGTGAAATGAAAAATTTATTTATAATTAAACTCTTATTTTTATATATATATATATATATATATATATATATATATATATATATATATATATATATATATATATATATATATATATATATATATATATATTTTTTTTCGTATCTAACCGGTAACTTTAAGTTTCTTGAAAGACTATTTAGCAGGGTCCTGGAATTTTACAAATATGCTGTAATAGGGCAAATATACTTTTAATAATGTTGTGTGTATAAAAATTCCTTATTTACCGCAAAAAAATTGTTTCGTTCTTTCTTAAGAATGTGTAGGACTTGTAACTAAAAATTAAAAAATAAATAACTAAACATTTCAATAGAAGGCAACTTAGTATTAAGGGTACTTTACTACTAAGCAGTTTTCAATCTTTTTTTCTTGTATCTACAATGTTACATCTCAGGTACTGGATCAGTAATCCCGTAAATTTTTTGGATCAGTGTTTAATGTATATGAGCTATACAATATACAGTGTGGTCCATTTGTTAAACTCTTAATGGACCACAATATTTATTCTTGATATTCCTTAAATAAAGTTATTACAAAAATAGGCCAAAAAATATTGGGTTACATTTGCACCCCACTTTGTATTTAATGAAAGATTTTGACCTCGGATTAATAAACGTTAATTTAATTTTACAATTGAAAAAAGAATTGCAAAATCTAATCTAAGAAACAAAAAAATGTCCTAAAAATCGGTTAAATTTACCTAAAGATTTTCCCGCAGGTAATACTAAAGCAGTTACGGGTCGTATTATACCAGATCCATCTTTTCCAAGACCATTACCCACAATGTATCCCATTTTTTGCATAAGTCTTGAACCAATTCCCTAAAACAATAAATCAATTTAAATTACCTAAAAATGAGGTGGTCACCTGAAGTTTTTGGAATTAACTTAATGTGTAGTTAGGACAAGTACCATCGTACCCAAAAAAAAACTAGGACAGCAAAATCTAGTTTTATCTTCTAGTCTATTAGATTGTTGTGTTTTAATGTTGTCAGCGCAATGTAAGTTTTTGACAGCCACGTCAAAAAATTCCAAATATAAGCAATGCAATTTCTTATAGACCAAGAGACACTTCCCCACTTGAATTCAGATGTTCCAGTTTTCTTTGGGCACGATGATACATGAGGTCTAGAGGATTTAAGATAATGGTAAAACGCAGGTAATTACAAAGAATATTGTATTGTTGATCACAAGCACTTAGAATGTCCAGAATGTTATATCCTTGGGTGTACATTTTTTTATCTCCGTAACTTGATTGCTCAATAAATAGGTTTATTTTTTAAAAGTAATAAAAGTAAAGCCAGAGAAAAAGAAAAATAAAAATAAAAGAAAAAGACAAACGTTTCAGTGTTTTTGTATGTTATATGTAATTAAACTAACTATAAAAATTGACTAACGGGATCCTTGCACCTAGGTTTATAATGAGCGTGAGAATAAAAGTATTCTGTTGTATATGGAAGCAGGACAGAAAATTGCCGGATAGTTGGCAAAAGTTATGGTAGGTTTACATCTGACATTTATTGCAGACAGAAATTCTGGCTAATGTAAACGGTTTAAAATGTATTCTATTCTACTCTATTTTCGGTTTTTGGCTTTCACATGTAATGTATTCAGCCATGGTCAAGTGGTTGTGCTCAAAAATTTATGTCCAATAGAAATTTTTTATTGTTTCCATTAGCCAGAATTTCTGTCTCTGACATAAATATCATGCAATAAATGTCATATGTTAACCCACCATAACATACTTTTCCTTAAATGACATGGCATCAAGTAAGGGGGTGTGTTCTTTGTTTGTGCTACTTGCTACATGCAGTCTTTTGTATTTTCTTCTGACAGAGTAAGCGAGATATGCGTATTTTACCGTCTTACCCCTCCAAACTAATGGCGGTCTAACTTAACCTCTTCAAACCAATTGAATAAAAAGTGGGGAAACATGAGAATAAAGCATCAATATACTTTATTTCTTTTCTAATTACATATTACCATATGTATACATATTTTCTTTACATAGAAATCATATCCCAAGATCAAGATTAGTCAATCTGTATACAATGATAATGAATTAAGCCAAAAAAATTATTACATATCTGATTTATTTACAGTTAAACATAAAGTACTCTGGTTTTACATGCCAGAGGAATAAATGTTGCTGATACTATTTATTTTTTGTGGCGTTATAAAAAATGTATTTTAATTTTATATTTATTATATTTTTAAATAAGTTTTAAAGATAATTATTAAAAAACAAAGATCTACTAAAAGTTACAAGACTAAAAAAATATAACTATTTTTTTATAGTTATAATGAAAAAGGTACATTATGAATTTTATATTGACGACACAGTCAAAATATATTTATTGAACTCAATGGTACATTAAAATATAACTAGATTGAACTAGATTGAACCCGTCGAATATACATATAGTAATATACAGACTGTCCACGGATGGGGTTTACAAGATAACAAATGGACCAAAAATTTGAAATAAATAATTTTATAAAACTCTTTGATACCCCTATAACATTAATGAAGTCGTTTAAAATGCTATTCTTAATAAAAATTTTAAATCACATTTTGCTTAGAAATGAAAAATAAACGTAGTTTACTCTTGAAGAAAAATCATTCAGCGTGTCTTTGGTTCTTACCAAATAGAAAACTTTTAATTATTAACATTACAAAAAACCCCATATAAAAAGTCCTACTTGATGAGAAAATACATTTCCACATTAAAATACAGGGTATTTCCTAACCATGGTATGAAAATTAAAAGGGTGGTTTCTTATGTCATTTTATAAAGAAAAGTTCCTATAAACATTTATTTATCTTAGAAACGAAGCAACTTCGGGCATATGTTTATAGAAGTTTTTCTTAATAAAATTACAAAATAAATTACTTTTTAAAGTTTTATACCGTAGTTAGAAAATATCCTGTATATAACCTTGGAAACAAGTCTTTTTAAGCCACCCTATACATCTAACATACAGTTATTTTTGTGAAAATGTATTTTTTCATCAAGCAGGACTTTTATGAATACATAACATTAATAATGAAAAAGTTTCCCATTTGGTAAGAACTTCTGAAGACACGCTGTAATTTTAAAGTTTTTGCATACCCTGTAAACAAAATCAACTTTTTTCTTCGTGAATCATATCTTTTTACAAGAAAAAATTTACAAAAGGATCGATGCAGTAGTTTTGAAGTTATGATGGTCACCGATTTTAAAAACGTGAGTTGTTGGAAACGCGCTTTAAAGTTCGCTTCTTACATAAGAGTCATAGCGGTTACTTAGCCCTTGCATATTCGTTAATTTTGCTCCGATTCGACTAAAATTTTTACACAATATTCTTGCAATGTTCTTCATTCAGAAAATTTATTTTAAAAAAATCCCAGAAAAAGAAGTTTAAAAACCATACCTCCTCCCCTTTAAGAGCTTTAGAGTGGGTATGTGCAATGGTAATGATTAAAGTGAAGGGAACAAAAAGTTACTACCGCTTGCTAGTGCCTTTTTGCAATTTTTGTCTGATACAATATCAAAAAAAAAAGGCTGTGGGTTTTTTAACTTTCTTTGTCAGCATTGCCTGTCGGCACCCACAACAATTTTTATACATGTTCCTACCAGGGTTAAAAAGTCTTATTTTTGCATATTTCTCCGTTTAATTATCTTTTAGAAGCCCTAAATAAAAATAGGTTTTTACCCTCGTGTGTTTCTCCCAGTCACCCAACCGTTGCGACTCTGGAGCATACATAAGACTTTTATTAATCAGCTCCTCACGACGTTTTTTAGCATCCATAATATCTTTTCACATAGCACGTCAAAATCCTCTACAAAATAAAATTCGTTTATTAGGGTATTGATTATAACAAAATATAATACAGGCTGTCCACGGATGGAGTTTACAAGGGAACAAATAGACTAAAAATTTTATTTTTTGAAAAAAGTCATTCTTCATAAAAATATTTGCTTGTAAAAAGATATGGTTCACAAAAGAAAATGTTGATTTTGTAAACAGGGTTCGCAAAAACTTAAAATACATGATTTTTCTCCAAGAGTAAACTACCTTTATTTTTTATTTTCAAGCAAAATATCATTAAGAAAATTTATGTAGAATAATGTTCGTAACTGATAAAAATAATAACAGAAAATTTCATTAAACTTCATAATTTGCCGAAAACTCCTTGATCACATTCATTTACAGCTAAAAAATTGTGTTGTGAAGAAATTTGGAGAAAGCAGGTGTTTAAAAAGCAAATTATAAGAGTTTTTAGGTCATTTTATTATAAAAATTTAAAATAATTAATGTTTAATAACTCCAAAATCGGTTTCATAAAACTTTTAGATATATAAATTTTCAGAAAAATCATGTTTTACAAGTTTTTGTGTACCCTGTATAAAATGTCAACATTTTCTTTTCGTAAATAATATTTTTTTTAAACAAAAATTTTGTATCAAGAAACTCTTTTTTCAATAAATGAAATGTTTTGTCCATTTCTCCTCTTGTAAACCCCATCCGTTTACAGTCTGTAGATATTTATGAACCAATTTGTATGAGCAATTTCATGACTGATTATTATTCTTGGGTGGTTGAAAAACATCCAATTTTATGTGGTTAAACACAAAATAAAAGTTATATTTTTTTTACTATTTTACTTTGCTGATAAAGACGTAAAATTATAAAATGTTTACCTTTAATATCACAGTCACTACTTTCACTAGAATGATCACTGACATTTTCTGACATGTCCATTGGTAAAATGTGTGCTAATTTGACTTCAGCATATAGTTTGTTATCTACATTTTTAGAATCAAATTTGACTAAACATCTTTCTTCATAAATACGATTTATTTTAGCCCTGAAACACAAATAACAATAAAAACCCATTATTTCTTAGCAATGAAAAGTTAGTTACTTTATAAATACGACTTATTTTACCCCGAAACATACAAATAACAAAAAAAAAAAAATATTTCTTAGCAATAAAAAGTGAGTTTAGATACTCACTTTTACTAATAATTTTTATTTTATATAAGAAGTTACCTGCTTTTATTTCTGCAAAAGTACATTAAATTTTAGTATACAAGAAAAATTTTAATATGTCTTAAATAAGTTTCCGTCTCATCCGAAACTGAAATTATGGCCAAATATTCGGTTTCGACCAAAAATCCTGTCTCGGTCAGATACTAATAATGTGTTTAATGGGCGATTCTCTGACTCGTAATCGGCTTGTCCCGACTGATTTTTCCATGAAGTAATTAAAATATATTAATAAATATCACTCCTAATAAAACTTTAATGCTAAACCTTTACGGGCCCATTATTTTTAGAACCATAACTGTTTAATTTTTTTTTCCTAGGAGTGATAGGACCTCTAAAAATACAGTCCCTGGGCTATCCCCAACACTGTATTTTCGCCCAAAATCTAGGTTTACGAAGAAAATGTTGAAAGTACATACATTAAACAAATAATATATTATAAAGAAATCTATTAAAATTATATTTTCGTAAAACAAGATCCCATTAGGGATTTTATTATATTTAGTAAACACCCCTGTACTCTAAAAACTAAAAAAATATAAAAATGGACCAAGACAAAACTGCCTTTATTTTTAATAATCCAGCAAAATGTCATATAAAAAGGTTTTGAAAAAGAAAGATATAAAATTTAACATAAAATATTTTTTTTACTAATATCAAAGAATATAATAGCTACCCCAATAATAGAGTTACGGACATGTGTAAAGAAATCGGTGCCGAAAATCGAAGCCCTCTCATAAGCCCGCTTATACAGACTCTGACGCTGTCCATATAAGCGTGTGGTGATAAATCGTTCGTAATTCAGCCATTTGAACCGGACTTCCATTGCGTTAGCTATAATGTCCATTGCTAATATACAGGGTGTCTCTATAAGATGCGGAAAAAAAGATACCACAGATTCCTAAGGCTAAAATATGACGATCTAACTTAACTTACCTTAGTCCAAAAGTGTATGATTTCGGAGAAACCGTTTATTCTGGTTTTAGTTTTTTATAAATAATTCTGGTAATAATAAGTACATTGTCACAATATTTGGCTGGAAGGGGTTTTGGAAGGTGAGAAATAAGAATCTGCTATCAATTTGATTGTTAACGTTAGGGGGTTCCACCTGCGGTATCTTGAACAAATTAAAAACGAATTAACTTTTTGAACCACTCTGTATGTTACGTTTAAAGAAAAATATGATTCTTCAACATATTTTACATAATAAGGTATACTGGATTAAAGTTTATTGAGGCAACCGTTTTTGAGATATCTGGATTTAAAAATCACTTCCTGTTTGGCCAGGTCCAAGCTATACAGAGCGTTTTAGAATAAGATGCTAATCTTTTACAGTGTGAATCCGTAGATTATTTTAAAAGGAAAAGTTAAAAAAAAGGTATGTCCTTAAAAACTTATTTTTGAGATACAGGATGGTAAAGTTTACAAAAAATTAGCTTTGTTTCCACTCTGTATCTCGAAAGTTAAGCCATTTAGGACATAGGTTTATATAAACATTTCTTCCTAAAATCATGTAAGGATTCATACTCCAAAGGATTAGCATCTAATTCTGAAACACCCTGTATAGCTTAGACCTCGCCTTACAGAAAGTGATTTTTTAAAATCCAGATATCTCAGAAACGGCTGCCTAAATCAACATTTACCAAGTATACGTTTTTATGTATAATATTTTAAAGAAAAATATTTAAAAAATTTCATACCAGGTGACTCAAAAAGTTATTACGTTTTTAATTTGTGCGCCCTCTAAAGTAAACAATAAAATTTATAAGAAATTATTTTATTTCTCACCTTTTAAAACCCCTTTTAGCCGAATATTGTGACAATAGAGCTATTACTAACAAAATTATTTATAAAAACTAAAACCAAAATACACTTTTAACACCCTGTATCTCCAAAACCATCAATTTCTTTACTAAGGTAAGTTGGGTTAGATCGTCATATTTTAGCCTCAGGAATCTGCGGTAGCTTTTTTCCTCACCCTTCAGAGACACCCTGTATATACATATTGTTATTCATTTTTTACACATTTTTAACATATTTTATCTGATTTGACATTGTAGTCTAAGATCCGAATAGAAAGCGACGTTCACCCATCTGTTTACCGAATAAAAACTATTTTTATTAAATATAGTATTGCCATGGGGGTGCCTATAAAAATTAAGTTAAGTCTATGACCAATTAAAAAAAGTAAGTTTTAAAATTTTTGAGTGACCCTGTATAATGTCAATTTTCATTGTTTTCATTGTACATGACAGTACTAATATATTAGTACATTTTGTTTCTTCGATTTTATAAATAAAGCTGTGGTAAATTGTTTAGAATTGATAAAATTAGTTTCTCATATTTGAATATTGCCGCCAAAATTAGGTTTGACCAAATGTTTCCAAGGAATGTCATTTCTCATTTTTTGAATGAAATTGCGCGCATTCTCACGACTTGGAAACGCAAAACACTCGAAAATCTACCGAGAACGAGTCAATACGGTAGTGTGGCCACTTGTGTATAGAAGTGAATTTGAATGGTTTTTAAGTGTCTCAACCCATGTTTATCAAAGCCCAGCCGGGAGAATATCACGAAGTATATAAGTTGGTGAGTGTCACATCATTATTTTTTCTTGTCGTGAGCGAAAAAAATCAAATTTTATAATATTATTTTTATTTGTCGGTTTTTAAAAATAAAAACCGACTGGTCCTTTGCAACGTAAATTTTTGAATTTTAAACTTAATTTTTTTTTGTTACATTCTGCATTATTTAAAAATATATATTTTAATAACTAGCATATGTACGTATTTAAAAATGTACGGGTGGCCATTATACAAGGTGTGTCAAAAATTTTGAGGTTATTTTTGTAAATTAAATATGGCCTTGACCTAATTTTTTTAAGCAACCCTATGGCGATACCTTTGTTTAAATACTATATTTAATATAAATCAGTTTTTATCCCGTAAACAGATGGGTGAAGGTCGCCTCCTATTCGGATCTCGTACTATTGTTGTATTTAGTGATAGTCAGATAAAGGAAGTATCCCAGACCAAGTATCTGGGAAATATGATCGACCAAAATCTTAAATGACATCCACATATTGACTATTTATCTAGTAGAATTAGAAAAATAATTTATAAATTCTATGTTATAAGAACATTCTTAAACACCAAAGAAATAGTTACAATATATAAGTCTCTTGTGGAATCAATTTTGAGATATGGTATAATAGTGTGGGGGGTTATATAAAAATGCAATGCATAAATTAAATATAATTCAAAAATATATTCTAAAGGTAATACATAAAAAACAGACTATACCCATCAAATTTATTGTTTACTGAACAAACTCCTAATATAAGAACAATATATATAGTAACAATATGTACCTATCTGCATGTTAACGAATCCGCTAAAATTAATTTAAACCATCCTCATAATACTAGAGCAAGAGCTAGAAAAAATCTCTGCCTTCCTCAGAATCTAAACAACATTAATTTGAAAAATTTTACTTATCTTGCCCCGAAAACCTACAATATGTTGCCAGACACTATTCGCAAAGTAAAAAATAAAAGAGTTTTAGCAGAAAGTGTACCAGTTTTGTACATGAACACTTTCAAACATTTGCTCTGTTGTTTTAGCCTTTAAATTTTCAAATGTGCCATTCAGTGATCAGTGATCACCGTCATTTTTGTTTTTGTTTGTTATTTTTATTTTGTTTATTGAGCAAGAAATGTAGGTGTAAGACTGTCTATTGTATACTTTGTATAAATATTTGTGATTATTTAGGTAATAGGGATGAATGTGACGCATACAGGTGTATGTTACACCTAGGCGTCATTAATTATATATTTTTTTAGAAATGAATTATTTTATATTAATATGTATAGTATAGTTGTACTCACTGTATAAATTTTGGTTAAATGAATAAATAAATTCAAATATATTTGACAAACGTTGACATGAATTATATTGATAATTAAAACTAGGTAAATAACATAAAAAGGTGTAAACATAAATAAAAAAAATATGATACCAAAAAGAGATTGTTTATATTATGTAAAATTTTAGATATTGGATCCTCATTTAATTCTTAAAACCATTTTTATTTGACATTTTGTTGAATTATTATAAATAAAGGCAAATAACATAAAAAGGTGTAAACATAAATTAAAAAAAATATGATACCAAAAAGATTGTTTATTTTATGTAAAATTTTAGATATTGGATCCTCATTTAATTCTTAAAACCATTTTTATTTGACATTTTGTTGAATTATTATAAATAAAGGCGGTTTTGTCTTGGTTAATTTTTCCATTTTTGTAGATTTTGGAGTCCCTGCATAAAACAAAACAAAGTTCTTAATGTAAATCTTGATTTTTTAAAAGGCAAAAGCAGTTGCCAAACACGACTTTCTTTATCATTTAAATTTTTGGTCCATTTGTCTAAAGTCCAGTCCATCCATGGACATACTGTATGTATTTTTAAGTATTTTTCACAAAGATCAGCGTAGTATCAACAGAATAGAAAATATCCAACTTATTCATATTTTAAATAAAAAAAAACTTAATTTAACTTTTAAATACATATAAATAATTATTTGTATCAATAAAGTGAAGGAAATGCTTTTATACTAACTCCGTCTCTTTATGCTGCATTTAAACTAAATGTGTTTATCTAAAACAACTTAGGCAAAAGTATTTGCTTCTGTTTTATTTATACGAGCAAGTGTGAACCAAAACTAACCTGCACTACAAGTCATTTGATTGCTTAGCTAGAACATGACTTCCTGTAGTTAGGTCTTCAAAGTTTGGCTCGACATATTCTTGCAAGCTCGAGAAAGGTACCAATTCTCCATGCGAATATCCACACTCATCTGAAGTGTAATTACAGTCTTTTTCTGAATGAAAATAATACGGACAAGGCTGCATTTCTTTGTGGGTTGGATTCAAAAATAGAACTTTAACCTATAATTAAAAGTATTATTAGTACTAACAATGATTAAAGGATCATTTTAATTAAAATCCTCATATGTTTTTTAATGTCTTCATTAATGATATTAGTGATACTATACTTTGGGCACTTTGTACTGATAATGAACACCTAGTAAGTAACTACAGTTACTGACTTTTAAACCAATGAAATACATTTTTTATCGTAGTAACTAATAATAATAATAAATTTCTTTAATTGAAGATATGTTCTGTAGTTTGGCGGATTCATTTAATAGATGGTATTTATTTGGGTACACGCCAAAATAAAATTGAAAGTACTAAAAACCAAAAAATATTAAACAAGTAAAAGATAATTAAAAATCGACGTTTCGGTGGCAAATCTGCCACCGTTGTGAAGATAAATGTAATACAAATAAAAACTTACTATTATTTAGGTTTTAAAATTCACTATTTTTCTGTTTTTTGGGATATTCTGAAAATCTGAAAACTTTGACATTTAATGTCAAAGTTTTTCAGATTTAAGACATTTAATGTCAAAGTTTTTCAGATTTTCAGAATATCCCAAAAAACAGAAAAATAGTGAATTTTAAAACCTAAATAATAGTAAGTTTTTATTTGTATTACATTTATCTTGACAACGGTGGCAGATTTGCCACCGAAACGTCGATTTTTAATTATCTTTTTACTTGTTTAATATTTTTTGGTTTTTTAGTACTTTCAATTTTATTTTGGCGTGTACCCAAATAAATACCATCTATTAAATAAATTTCTTTATCTCAAGCTTTTACAAAAAAAATATATATATAATAAAACAAAAACATTACATTTGCTTTAGCAATCAAAATAACAAGTCTAACGAGAAACAAATAATAATGCAGTCTTAAGACAGGAAGGAAATAATCCATTCCTAAATTATTCATTTAGGAATGGAATATTTCCTTCCTGTCTTAAGACTGCAGTAGTAGTACCAATGCATAAGGGGGCGACCCTAATGTAGCCACGCACCTTCGCCCTATTTCCAAGCTGCCCACCCTTTCTAAAATTATTGAGAAGCTGGTCAAGAAGATGGACTTTTTGAAGCGACATAAAATTTTGTATGCCTTTCAGTTTGCGTTTCAGGAGTTTTTGGGTACCAATGAAGCAATCTTTTCATTTTTGGAAAATTTATATACAAGTCTTAATGATGGCGATGTGGTGGCGGCTGTATTTTGCGACTTGAGAAAAGCATTTGACTGTGTGAATCATAAGGATAGTTTTGGGGAAATTGGAGCGTTACGGCGTTAGGGGAATTGCTTTGATTGGTTTGCTTCTTATCTATCAAATCGAAATCAAATTGTAAGAGCTAATGGTAAATGCTCTGATATTTCTCCTGTAAGTAATGGCGTTCCTCAAGGTTCAGTACTAGGGCCACTACTTTTTCTAATATATATAAATGACCTGCCAAAAATTAATATCAACGGATCGTTTACATTGTTTGCAGATGATGCAACTATTCTGTGGAATGGAAAAAATGGTGAACATTTAAAGGAGATCATTAAGAACGATTTAAGTAGAGTCAATGAGTGGTGTGGTGCAAACTGTTTGTCTCTTAATATTGCCAAGACTGGAGTATTAAGTTTTAGATTTTTTGTGATGATTTGACGTTAGAAAATGACGTGGTAGAGAATAGAGCTGTAACAAAGTTTTTGGGTATTTTTATTGACAATAAATTAAGGTTTGAAATACATATAACAGAACTATGCAAAAATTGTCAGCGGCTTGTTATGCCTTAAGGACAGTGTCAAGAGAGCTAGATATCACAATTGCTTGCACAATTTATTTTGTATTGTTCGAATCTCATGTTAGATATGAAATAGCTTTCTGGGGTTTTTGTAATAATCAATTAATGAATTCCATTCTAATTTTACAGAAGCGAGCAGTGAGATACCTATTTAGAACTAGATGCGTGGAACATTGTAAGGCCTTATTATACGCTGCAGGAATTTTACGACGACACTTTTTAAATATAGTAGTGATTACTTAATTCTTAAATATATGTATGTTTGTATATGTACATATATTTTATTCCGACTAATAATTTTTTGAGTTGTATTTACATTTTATTTGTTGACACCAAATCTAGTTTATATATTCACACTTTATTGTTTTATGTACATTTTATCAGTATATGTCGTTTATCTACTTTTATTTTCTAAATTTAATAGTTCTATTTAGATGTGTGTATATATTTTTACCAACATTTTTTTTGTGTGTACATTTTACCAGTATATGTTGTTTATCTACTTTTATTTGTTTCTAATATAATAGTTTTATTTATATCAGTTGCCTGAACAGTGTGTGTGTATGAAATTTTTTTATTGTGTACATTTTACTAGTATGTCATTAGCTTTTTTATCTATTTTCTTAATTTTAATTGTCTTATTTATAATACGTGGCTCGAACTTGATAAACCTACTTACATATTGTCTTTATTTTATGTTTAATCTACTGTACTTTTATTTTTGTATATTGACTTGATTTTTAGCTTTGTTAAATTAACCAACTTTATTTTACACTATTTTTTTTATAACAGCTTTGTTAATCGGATAAATCTTCTAACAATAAAGCATATTTTGATTTGATTTGATTTGAATATATGCACCTAGATGAGAACATCTGTATGTGCACAATTCTTATACCCATTAGTACTGTCCAAAATATATCCTTAAACAGATGTAACATTCCAAAATCTAACAATAAACCATAAGATATTTAAAATTTAAAAAAATAATACCAATAAAGAAAAAGCATAAAAAAGCTATTGATATCAACCTAATCAAACAACCTTTCAAAATGAAGAACATTTTCAAAAATATGTCCCTTGCAGGCCATTTTAAATCGATATTTATTTCTAATTTCTTTAATTTTGGGTGGTAACATATGGTAACTAGGGTTACTAACTTTTTAAATCAATGTAATACATTTTTATTCAGATGTTTTTCTAAATTTATAGTGCCCAAACAGTTCCGGATGAACCCTATAAGCAAATTAAGCAACTGGTTAGGGCACCACGTCCTGTGGGGCACTACAAAGGAGGCACAGAAGATTAGAAAAGAAAGAAAATAGTAGGAACGTCCGTTTTTCTGTAAGAAATGAGTGATATGTGCGTTAAGAAGGTGAGGACTTTTTTTTGCTCTTCAAATATTTTTAAAAGAAATATGGTTTTTAGTAAAGTGAAGCCTTTTATTTTGGGCGTCAAATTTTGCGGCGCCAAACGTGTCGATTGCTTAGGGCATCACGAAGTCTTAATCCGGCACTGTGCCCAAAGTATAGTTTCCTAATTACGATATGAAACTTCAAAGCGTAATTCCTAAAGTTGCTTTGTTTCTGATATAAAGTAAAAGTTGATATTTTATCAATAGGGACAAAAAGCAATCCCATCAATATGTAATTAGTGCTTTGTACTAAATAAAGAAATAATAAAATATGGACACTTATACATATACGTCGGCGATCAAAAAATGGCTAAAAGCACGGCTTAAAAGCATACTTACGTAACGTAATTTAATTTTTTTGCAACCACCTAAACCAATTTTCTTTAGGGTATGTATCCTGACGTAACAGGTGTCAAACTGTAATTCAACTGCACTTTATTACGTGTTTAATTTAATAATGGATGCAATTTTAAATCCTATGTTTTTACCTTTTAGCAATCAATCAAATTTTATGGTTATGAATCTTCTTCTTTTATAACTTTGACGTACCAAAAAAAGTCGGAATACGTTAGACTTTAAACGCTGTGAGTTAAACACCGCTACGTCATACTTTGATAGTAGCAAAATGCCCCTACCACATGTCACATTGACTCCAGAAACCCTATATCTACAATTTGCTGTAGCTAGTTATTCTGTGCTACAATTAACCGAAGCCTATGGTAAAATAATACATGGCAATTCGATGTTTTTGTATGAAAATATTTGGTTGATGATGACGTAGCTGTGTTGAACTTACAGCGTTCGTACGTGCCGTATTGATAAGTTTAACGTAACGGATTAGAACTAACATATCGCTTTTGCGCAAGCGCATTACGATAAGTATAAGGTACATGATAATTTTTTCAACTGCTTTATGTCTCTAATATCTCAAAACCCCTTAAACTGGTTTGGTTAAAATATGGTAAAGTTTGAAGTAATAACACGCTTATTTAGCCCTAACTAGATTAAAAGTATTGGGTCCAGTGGCGACTCAGTGGGCACCACGGCCAATATTATTAAGAAAAAAAGTACACAAATGACCTTTTTTGTATTTTTATAAAAACACACGTTATGTTTTACTATTTTTTTCTAATTTAGAAAATAAAAATTTAACTGCAAATACCTTTAATATCACATTTTATATTGTTAACGGACACTTTCTAAAATTAGTTAAACTGGCTTCGATTTTTCAAAAATTTTCAGGAAAATAAAACTAGACACAAAGAAAACACAAGAATAAAAATAACAGTTAATAACAATCTGCTTAATGATAAAGAAATAATTATTTGATTCAACTACTCATCTTTTAAATCCACTATGCAAAGACTTAGAAATTAAAGATGCTAACAATGCAACAAACTTAAGGCAATAATAAACCCTATAAATAATAAAAAGTAAAATATCCAAAATATACTTTAAACTAACATATTTCAATGCAAAATTCTAATAACTTGCGTGATGCGAAATGTTGCTTTCCAGGATTTATTTCTTCAAGTAAGACCACATAAAACTGACTAAAATCAGCTAGGAAATAAAAATGACTGACTTTTTATTTTTGTTGGCATTAACAACTCGATAAATTGGCAGGAAAACCAAGTGCGTTTCATTTTATGGAATTATTTTGAAAAAATTACATTTATTTATTAATCCCGAAAATCCCGGGATTTAAGAAATTTAATCCCGAAAATTTCGGGACTGTAAAAGGGGCGGGATCCCGGGATTGTATCCCCTAGTAACGCAGAAAACCAAAAAGCTTTAAATATTTCACAAGAAATTTATAAAAATACTGAATATAACTTTCACCAGTTACAAAACTTTAAGCTAAAATGGAACCATTTTCATCAGTTATCATGTTTTTAAGAGAAGGTTTTATTGAATGTAGGTGGCCTACGTGTTGGAGTTTACATAAAAAAGTAATTCTGATGGTAAACAAAAAGATTTATATTCATAAAACGGTCGTACCAGTATTAAAAAGAGAGGTAACATACATTGTACATACCTGAAATTTTTTATTAGAAGGGATTTCATCTGGTACAAAACAAACCATTGCATTATGGTACACCACTTGTCCCCACTGATGCTTATGTGGAGCCTTAAATTTTTTGCCTTCCAATTCTTTAAAACTATTGCTCTCTTTTAGTACTGAAGTGCGGTGTTTTGTTTCAATCTCTTCATCACCATTGCGGGAGTCATCACTAATTATTACTGTTGATTCTTCTTTAGCGATTTCAGCCTAAAAACGGAATCTTTATAAACAAGTTATTTCTAGGTAAAAAAAAGGAAAAAGTAAATACAATTGGCGTTTTAAACAAACGATTTTAATTTTAGGTTTGTTTTTGTATCTTGTACAGGGCAAAGTTATTTTATGTATAGAGTTGAGACATCCTGTATACTTCCCCTGAACGAGTGACTGACATCTTTAAAAGTTACTGTTAATTCTGTTATAACAATTATTACCATTATTGTTATTTTTATGGGTACTCCTATTATTATTATTGATATTATTGAATTTATAATTACAATCAAGTTTAAAAATGCATGGTACTTTTATCACAGCATGCTTGGTAACAGAAATTTAAAAAATGATTTTTTTTTCAACAAATTAGGTAAAAAAACGTTGTTTTGGCGGTAAATTTTTAGAAATAAATTAGAACAAAAGATTTAAATGGTAAAAAAATATAGTATAGAATTTTTTAGAATGTATGTTTAACCTTTTTAAACCTATTTTTACAACATTAAATACTGAATCTGGTTTAACATTTCATATACGTGAATGCAGCCATAAGAACTTCTGTATATGCTTGACATAACTTAAACTTATGTATTTTATACAGGGTGTCCCGTAATTAATTGGACATAGGTTAATGTAGGATACCTGACATGAAAATATAGCGTTTGAGCTCAATATTTCTTAGCAAAATGTTATGGTTTCGCTACAGGTGTTAAAACTAATTTTTTACCAAACATTTAGTAAAATATCTCGGAATCCACTGGACAGATTAAAGTGAAATTTGGTGTACTTTTACTATTTGGGATGACGAACACGAATATGATATCTGTTTTGTCATTACCACTAAATGGCGCCACATACAATAACATTAATTGATTAAAATGATCAAAACTTTTTTGACCTCCCTGTATGCACATTTGCGAGTGGAAATAATAAAACAGCATTTCATTTTGGTCAAAAAAGGTATATTTCTTTGATCTCCAAAAAGTAGACCGTTTTCAAAATGACTTCCCCTGTTTATAAAATGTTGCTGTTGTACTGCTTTTGTAAAAATATTATTATTATTTCTATTATTAAATTCTTTATTTAGCACTAAGTTCTAATTAACAATGTAACAAAACAGTTTCAATATAATTACAAAAAAATTCTAAATAGAGATTCTTGGCATTTTGGTCTTTTAAATAAAAGGATATTGTAATTTTTTATCTCTTTTTTTCCTCATCTTTTAATTTAATAACAATATATGGACCAAAATACAAAGAATCTTTATATTAATTATATATTTCTAGGGTCCAGAATACAAGCTTTCAAAAAAATATATAAAGAATGCTACAGAATGTTTGGTTGAGAAAATTTAAAGTCAGATTCACATCAGAAAATATAAAGAAAAGTTCATAAAAACTGGTGTCTGGAAATGCATTGTTTCCCAGATACTAATTCCTAATAAAAAGTCAACTAAAATAAAAATTGTTGGAATAGAAAAGGAATACACGCCAGAAGAAATACAAGAAGTGCTAAAACGTCAAAATCAGGGCATAATAGGTGAAGCAAGCACGATTAAAACCATTGTCATCAAAAAATGGTAAAAACATATCTTGCAATTATTGAATGTGATGCACAAACCTTTCATCAAATATTAGTCAAAAATGAGGCAAGAGTTTTCATTGGCCACAAATCATGTAGATGCTTCGAATATGTAAACATTATCAGATGCTACAATTGTTGTCGGTTGGGACATACTGCAAGAGAATGCACTGAGAGAAAGATTTGTGGGAAATGCATGAGTGAAGATCATGATACTAAGGAATGTACCAGCACAAAGTTATGTTGTATTAACTGTAATATAGCAAATACTAAGTTTAAATTAACCTTGAATACCAATCATACAGTATATGATGTAAAATGTTCAACTCTACAAAAATTTGTGGACAAAGAACGCACTAAAACTCAGTACAATCAGGATCAACATCATAATAAGCAGTCCTCATAGCAACCAAAAACTGAAATTATTGCCAAAGAGTGTAAAATAATTTCCAACAAAAATAATTCATTAAACATTATGCATCAAAACATCCAGTGTATTCGTAATAAAACTCTAGACATCGAGGCACTTTTTGAGACCCTAGTAAACAAACCAAATATTTTTATGGTCTCTGAACACTGGTTAGGTGAAAATGAACCGGATTATGTGAAAATTAATGGTTTTTCCATGGTGTCCTGCTTCACAAGAAAAACAATGAAACATGGAGGTGTAGGCATATTTTGTGAGGATTCTCAAAACTATAGTGAAGTACAGTGGGTTAAAGAAAAAAGTCTGGAGGGTATTGTGGAGTATGCTTGTGTTGTAAATATTGAGAAAAAACTTCTTATAGTATGCATTTATAGGCGTGGTTTGGGATGCTTTCAGTCTTTTATTTCAAACTTGGAAGAGGTACTAGGTTTAGCTTGCACACATTACATGACTTACACATTAGTAGTGGGAGGTGATTTTAATATTAATCTAATTGAGCAAAACGAGCAAACTAATCAGTTTTTGGATTTAATGCACTCTTTTAATTTATCTCCTTGCATATCTGAGCCTACAAGAGAGACTGAAAGCAGCTCAACACTCATTGATAACTTGTTTTGTAATTTAGATACAAAGTTGTGTAGTGGGTATGTTCTGAATACGGCGCTATCTGATCACCATGCTCAGGTCTTACTATTGCCAAATTCAGATTTAAATTTAAACAAATTTAGTTATAAAACAAAAAGAATATACTCAAAGGCCAAAGTGTGTCATTTTAAAGAAGAATTATCTCAGGTTGACTGGCTGCCTCTTTATAGCAATCAAAATGTCGATCTAGCCTACAATCTCTTCTCCGGCACCATCACGACTCTGCTTAAAAATATTTTTGTTCTGAAAAAATACCTGATACCAAAAAATATCTGCATGGATTACATCTGGTATTAAAACTTCATGTAGAATGAAAAGAATATTATATTTTAGACAGTTAAATCGCGAAATTACAAAAGATCACTATAAAAAATACTGTTCAATATTGAGAAAGGTCATTAAAAAAGCAAAGCAGTTGCATTGTCAGTTTATTATAGACAGCTCCGATAATAAAACCAAGACGACTTGGAATTTAGTAAAAGATATAACCGCTCAAAAAAACATAGCTCTAATATATTTTCAAATTTTTCAAACAAATATAATAATAAAATGATGATATTAAATAAATTAAATAATTTTTTGACACAGCATGTCCGTCAATCTCTTCTAATACTTGGGATAAATTTTGTAATATAAGTATACAAAATACAATTTTTCTTTCTCCCGTTACTCCATATGAAGTTAAAATAATAATAAATAAACTAAAAAATAAGACATCTGTTGGAGAGGATGAAATTCCTGTTACTTTATTAAAGGCTGTTTCAAATATAATCTCAGGGCCGATTTCTCATATTGTAAACCTATGCTTCACGTCTGGGAAATATCCAAGTTTGCTTAAAAATGCTTATGTTAAAGCCATACATAAAAAGAATGAAAAAGATTTAGAAAACAATTATAGACCTATTTCCTTATTGTCTAATGTTAACAAGATTTTTGAAAAAATTATCTATAATAGGCTGATTGAGTTTTTGGAGAGGAATGTTGTACTCTCAGATAACCAGAATGGCTTTCGGAAGGGCAAGAACACAATTCGTGCAATCTATCAGGTATTAAAAAAGTTCTAGACTCTTTAAACAATAAAAATAAAACTGCTGCAGTATGTCTTGACCTTTCGAAAGCTTTCGATAGTGTGAACCATGAAATATTGTGTGGAAAATTGGATTTGTATGGTGTCAGAGGCATGGCTCTGCAACTAATAAAATCATATTTGACTGATAGATCCCAGCAAGTTGTTGAGCGTGATGAGGTTGGTAATCTTTTAAAATCCAATAAGGTATTCTTAAAAGGGGAGTTCCTCAGGGCTCTGTCCTAGGACCACTCTTATACATTTTATACACCAACGAATTGCCGGGAATATCACCTGATCATGTGGTGCTATATGCAGATGACACCACTTTAATATTTAGTGAAGCAAATGATGAGC
This sequence comes from Listronotus bonariensis, assembly GCA_014170235.1. Classification (NCBI taxonomy): domain Eukaryota; kingdom Metazoa; phylum Arthropoda; class Insecta; order Coleoptera; family Curculionidae; genus Listronotus; species Listronotus bonariensis. The sequence goes on along the minus strand of JACEGR010006553.1, from coordinate 908 downwards.
TTTTGTTGACAAATATTACTAATTCTTTGGATCAACTTAACGAATATTTTGCTGAAAATGATTTGCTATTAAATATAACAAAAACACAAATAGTTCAGTTTGGAAACAAAACAAAAAATACAATAAGAACTAACTATCGTGGGCAGGAGTTGGTGTCGTCTGATACGGTTCGGTTTCTGGGTGTGAACTTGGATTGTAGACTGGACTGGGAAGCTCATATCGAGGAGGTTGCTTTGGGGGTTGCCAGATTTGCCTATGCTTTGGGAGTTATTGCTAAGAATGTTGGTGTGGATGCTGCTATTACAGCATACCATGCATATATACAGAGTCGGCTTAAGTATGGGTTGGTATTTTGGGGAAATTCTTCAAGAATTGACAGAGTTATGGTGCTGCAGAAGCGTTGTGTTAGAAATATCTATGGAATGAAACAAACAGAGAGCTGTCGAGAAGTATTTGTTGACAAAAAATCTTAACTGTTATAAATCTTTACATTTTGGATTCTGTCATGTTTGTGAGGGGTAACTTGGATTTGTTTGCCGAGTGTCACCTTAGTCATGATCATGACACTCGAGATAAGGGCGGCAAGCTCTACTGTGATAAATGCAATTTTTCATACATTCAGAAAAATGTCAAATTTTCAGTAATAAAATTTTTTAATTCATTTCCTGAATCAGTTAGGCTACTCTCAGAGAGTGAACTAAAAAAGTGTATTAAGAAATATCTGTTAACAAAATCATTTTACACACTAAGTGAATTTTTTGATGATGAGGATAAAAAGTTACTAGGTAGGTGTAGTAATTAAGATAATATATTATCACATTATTGTATGACATGGTTCCACACCCTTTTGGGTTTTATATGTAACTATTTGTTATTTGGAATTAATAAATGCTTATCTATCTATCTAT